>KZ062095.1:87607-106110 GCA_002091835.1 Anopheles maculatus
TATGATCTGGTTCGATTAATCGATCTTTTCGATTATTTTTTCCGATTTAAAACATTTTTACAGAAAATAGTTTAAATTAGTACTCGAACTTCCATAGGTGAAACGAAAAGTGTCTCTAATTACAGCATGATCTATTACACACGTGCTGCGTATTTATGTATCGTATCGTAAATTATCCCATGGCATCTTTTTGTTGATTGTTGTAATTTATCTCACACAATAATAGTCAGAAAACATCTTCAGCAAACCTCCCCTAATTGATTCACCCTTCAGTGCGTGTGCGTGCTCATTCTCCTCGATCTGATATGTCTCCACGCGTCGGTAACAGTGATATAATTCTAACAATCAAGTAACGCACCCATACACACACTCCGGTAAACCGCACACTAGCTACGAACGCAGGCAGTGTCGGTGTGTTGCTCCCGTTCCTGCAATCATTCACAATGATGCGCGATCTTTACATCCGAACACACGCGCCATCTCTTGCTGCGCCCTCACGAAAAGTAAACAAATAAACCATAAACGTGTACAGTGCAGCAGTGACGCGACTCGTTGTCCCGCGCTCTCTGACCAGTTCCTCGTCATTGACAGCTCGCTCGAAAGGCCGGAATATGTGCTGCCGTTTGACGAACGCTGAGAGTCTGTGTGTTCCGCTGTGTGTCAGTCTGGCAGTCAATTAAATGTATATCTCCACGAACACGGGAGTTGCTGCTGGTAGAAGAAGCGAGACAGCGAGAGGCTAACTGTTCACATATCTGCTACATCACCTCAGTCAGTCAGTCAGTCATGCGGTCAGGAACGAAAACTCAAAAAATCGAACAAAAAACACAAGATAAAAAAAGCTCCGTAATCGTCCGCGAATGATGTTCCGGTGGAGGTGGAAGTTTGGGTGTTATTAAACAGCAACAGCAACCCCAACCGGCATCCGTGCTGCTGCGGCAGTTTGCAGTGTGCGTTCAGTTAGCTAACGGACGCGATTGGCTCGAGAATGGCACGCGCTCAAACGTTCTTCCCGTCCGTGGGTCAATCCGGTGACGAACTATCCGGCCAGCTGGAGGAGATAGCGGCCACAGAACTGCGTGAAGATGACAAGCTGCGGGACCAATCGCTGACCGCAATGCGTGAGTGGATCCGGCAGAATGGACGGTTACGGCGTTGCCGTACAGACGATCGGTTTCTGTTGCGGTTCTTGCGTGTGAAGAAGTTTTCCGTGCCGAAGGCTTGCGAAATGCTGGAACGCTATCTAACGATGCGTCAGACGTATCCGAAGTGGTTTGCAAAGCTTGATCCGGAGGATCCGGATATGGTCGCTGTGCTGGATGGTTGCTGTATGCTACCGATCGGGCGTGATCCGGCCAGTGGAAGAATTGTGATCTTTGGCGTAGTTCGGAACTTTGACGCACAGCGCTACAACTCGGACACTATGATCCGGTTGAACATGCTTGTGGCAGAATCGTTGCTGGACGAGGAACCGAACCAGATTGCCGGATTTACGCACATCTTCGATAATGGTGGTATGTCGATGGCGCACGTAACGTGCTGGACGTTGGATAATCTGGCTGGATATCTCCGAAGTGTCATCAACTGTGTGCCGGTGCGGTTGAAAGAGAACCACTTTGTCAGTGTTCCTACGTTTGCGGCTCAGATCAGCAAATACTGCCTATCGTTTGCCAGTGAGAAGCTTCGTGCTCGCATCCACGTAATTACTACCATTAAACACACCCCCGAACATGACCGTTCTAATGAGTTCTCTTTCTTTCCGGCGTTTCAGTGTCACAGTACGGTGGAAGAGCTGCGTGCTAAGGTATCACCCGAGCTGCTACCGCTAGAGTACGGTGGGAAGGGCCAAACTCTGAAGGCGTTGAACGATCAGTTCCGAGAGTTTCTTCGTTTGAAGAGAACAACCCTGCTCGAGCTGGACGATATGGAGATCGATATGAAAGATCCTCGGGAAGCAGCAGTACACGAGGATGTTGGCGAAGTGGTTGCGGATGGAGCTGTGGGCAGCTTCCGAAAGCTTTCAATCGATTAGCTTTCCCAAACCGCCAACCTCAACTGATCGCACACATTTCCTCCTCAAACTTAAACCGGAGGTGTTTTGTTGTGATGAGCAAACTAACACATGCCGTTCCCGCACTACTACTTGATTGCAAAAAAATATTATCTTATCTCCATAAACGGGGGGTACGGCGTGGTTGATTGTTTCGAACATTAGCACACCGGGTACAAAGGCAAACACATCCTATCTCGAAACCCAGCACCGTGAAGGAGATTCGTACGCGTTGCGTTGGGTTCTGCCGCTCACAGAGGATTTAATTCTGTGGAGCTAGACGAAATTCTTGTTTAGTCACGCTATTGCGGATGACGTAGCAGCATTTAGCAATAAACAAATGCCAAATGACAGATCAAAATGGTGCTCCATCACCAAAATCTCATTAAACCTGTTCGAATCCACCACACATCGATCATATGGTTCGCAATATTGCCTCGAACCCGACATTGAAAGCGTAAAACTAGTTCTGGGCGATTTAGAGGGGCGATCGTAGAGTGGAGTGTGATTCTGGTTTGTTGTGACGATGACGTCAAACGGGTTTACGAGGAGGCGCGCTAGAGTTATATTCCCAGTATTATGTGTAAGCTGTATAGTGTAGTACGGGCTTTGGGAGCAAAATATATACTGCACACTATGTTAACAAACCTTTTTTAATATACTGCTTCGAAACTTTTCTACCAAATATAATTTAGTTTCCCCTCATTGACTGACTAAATTGGACAGTGTAGATCGCTTAAATAAATGCTGCTCGTGCTTCATTGTGTAACGCTTGCACAGAGCTTTACTGCCAGAGCGGTTGAAGCTTTAAGCTTCTTTTTGAATTTCGCGCCAAACCAAAGCTCATCAACGTAGGCCGAGGGGCTCATCAACGCAGCTTACAGCAAATTTTGAAAAACATGTCTAAAAACTACAAAACAATTTAAAAAAAAGAATTGTTTGAAGGAGTAATGAGCTGAGACACTGAGACAGCTGAGATCTCACAAACAGGATTCGAATATCTAGGACTCACGACGTCGTCCAGAAAATATGGAGGAATACGCAGCAAAAAATAAGATTCCCTGGACTTAGGTAGGGTGTTTTGAACTATGCTTTAGGTCCTTAAATGTAGGTCCTCGCATCAAATTTATTAAGCTTCATATAGCTAGCTACGAAACAACATCTTAAGGTCCTTAAGGATCAACATGACTTAAGGCCCAATCAGTAACTCGTGAGAGAGAGAAAGATAGAGAGAGAGAGTAGTCAGCTATTTCGGCCTATTATTTCTAACATTCCTTGACTCAGTACTATCTGTAGTTGGATGACTGACTACTGAGCATGGGTTGACGCTGTCCAGACAGGATTCGAAAGCTGTCCATCTTATCACCTTGGCCAACGAACCACCTCAGGAAGCATTGGATAGTTGTACACGACTCCTTGCAACCATTGGACACAATCCATACACACAAAATATGACCTACGTCTGCATCAACTTAATTACGCTTTTATTCTCTTGTGCATCGATGTGTACGCTTTATAGCACCATTGATAGGAATCCGGTAGCGAAATGCTCGTCAGGTTATCTTAGGTTAAGGTCGTGGATATTTGCACTTATCGACTGTTTCTTCCCACCCGTACTGCTCAAGAACCCGTAACAACACCACGCCAGTGAATATGGCACCTCATCGTCCGCAACATTTGCTCACTTGAAACATTCCACACCTTCCGACACACCCAGCATCCAATCCGGAGACTCATCGAGACGAAGATTTCATCTCGTCCTACCCAGCCGCCTAGCAGTTCGGTCCAAAGCAACCATATGCAATGACAGCACGTTCAATTGAGCCGGTTGGGCAAGCAATGTGGCCCCAAAAAATACATGAAACCGAAAACCGAAAGAGCATCAATCGTTGGCAGCATTATTACGCCATGGGCTAGTTGGTTTTTTGAAGACTTTTTTCGCTTTCGGAGGGATGCCCTGACCACAGCACGCTCAAAATGGTCGCCTTCGCCCTCGCCGACGTGCAGTGTAGCTCGGGTAGTGAAAGTACAGCCAAAAGTTTCCTGCGCCAAAAAATCCCCCCAAATGAAAGGGAGAGCAATTGAATAATTGAACCTTGGCGTACGGATTGGGACGCAGCTTCAGGTGAGCTGGCTGCGATGAAGCCGTTCGTACTGTATTGATTTACCCACACGCATTTCTGGCCCGGGTGTCTGGGCTGTGTTATTTTGCCGTCCATTTGTAATCGTTCCGATCGGGCAGCGGCATCATCATGCATGTGGGTCCCCGCAGTACTACTAATACGAATAACTTGCACTTTACGATTACTCAATGCTCCCATCCGTCCATTACGAGGAAAAAGAAGGGAAACCCGTAGAGGAAAGCAAGGGAGAGGGAGAGGATCACACATCGAAAAGAAAGAAAAGAAAAAAAGGTGTATATCCCGAGGCATAATTTATGAAAAGATATTGTGTGCAGTTAAGATGGCGCACCGGTCGTTGTAGTGAGGTACGTACGTGCGTATTGTGCTCTGCGCAGTGGTGTGTGCGTGCATACTTATTAAAAATTTGAATGGTATTATTATTTGGCGCGGCACGCTGAGAAGCCAAACCAAACAAATCAACATTGCGCCGCTGCTCACAGTTTTGGGTCAGTTTATGAAACCATCAGCTTACAGCGATGTGGAAAATAAGATTATTTTCTTATTCGTGTGGTCCAACATATAAGCATGTTATGTTTAGTAAAGAAATCTCTAGCGACTCTTGAGATTCGATTTGATCCAGATAAGATTCGAACCTACAGTTTGTGTGCATTACACAAACAATCACCATACATTACTTTATCTCAATTTATGTGTTGAGATGTCTGCAACAATCATTAATTGAAGCTTTTAAGTGTGTAAATCATTCACTGCTCGATGCAATCCACCCTGAAACCCCTCCACGCAGTAATAATGCACCCGGTACAAATTAATCTTACTGAAACTTTCACAGCAAAATTTCCATTCTTACACACGACTAACGTCATTGGCTTGGTCATTGCTGCGCCGGATCATCGATTATCCATCCATCATTTGTTGGAAGTTGCAAACACTTGAGCGGGACTGTAGGCCTGTTGAGATGCGATGCAAATGATCTCTGTCTCTCTCTCTCTCTCGTTCTCTTTCTTCTTTATATTGACATAGTGTTCCCATCTACTTCAAGAATGTTAGTTGCACTTATTAGATTAAACAATTGTCACCTCATCACCAATCTCAACCGACCGAGAGTTCTTCCATTCGAATCATGCGTCCCCATTTGGCAAATACACGATCTCCATTGTCAAAACTCACAGCGCTCTCTCTCTCTCTCTCGCTTTCTTTCTCTCGTTCTGTTGCCATTTCCATCCCGGCACTCGCACACTCGAAAACCCGAATCTTTAATTATTAAACCATCGATCGTGCACCTCGCAGGTTCATTTCGTCTCGATCGGTCGTTCGGTGCGGTTGTCTCGTCGGTAAACAGCAAGTGCAAGTGTTTGTGAAGTGTCCTCTCAGTACGATAGCGCGGTGCGTCAGCTTACCACACAACAAGCAACGAGCAGCAGTATGCCGAGTGACGAGCTAGTTTTGCTTCCGGCCCCGAACCTGGACAAAGCGCCCGCCCGCTACGATAACGAGATCGACGAGCTGGATGCACACTGTCAGCAATTAGCGCGGGACTTTCTGCGTGAAAACCCGACGATCCGTGACCAGAGCCTGGCCCAGCTGCGTGACTGGATAGCGAAGCATCCGAGCATCAAGCGATGCCGCACCGATGCACGCTTTCTGTTGCGCTTCCTGCGCACCAAGAAGTACTCGTTCATCAATGCGTCACACATGCTGGAACGCTATCTGTCGTGTCGCGTGGTACATCCACACTGGTTCAAGGGGCTAGACATTGAGGATCGGGAGATGTGTGGTTTGGTGGATGCGGGTTTCTTGTATCCGTTGCTGGAGAAGGATGCACGCGGTAGGACAGTGATATTTGGTGATGCAGGCACGTTGGACCCGAAAGTGTACACCGTTGGGCACGGTAGTCGAATGCACATGTTGGTGGGTGAAACGTTGTACGACGATGCGTCGGTGCAGTGTGCAGGGTTTGTGCTGGTGTACGATCTGTCCGGTATTACGATGGGCATGTTGGGGCTGGTGACGTTGAACGATATCCGTGATCTGGCGACGTACCTCAACAACGCTGTGCCGATGCGCATCCAGGAGCTTCACTTTGTCAATACACCGAGCCTGGCGCTGAAGATCGCCAACTATACGCTGGCCCTGATGAACGAGAAGCTTCGCAATCGTATCATGGTAAGGCTGGACTCACATTTCTGGTGTTCGAACGTAGCAAAACTCACGTGTTGTCTATTCACAGTGTCATCGCAGTTGGGAGGATCTACACAAAAAGGTGGACAAGCGGCTAATCCCCCAGGAGTACGGTGGAGTGATCCCGAAAGATGAACACATCGCCGCGTTCAAGAAGCGCTGCCACATCTACCGTCCACAGCTGCTCGCGCTCGATGAGATGGACTACGAGGTTGGCCGTGATTTGGATAGTTGCAAAAAGTCCCACGTGGCTGAGATTGAAACTGGTACGATTGGAAGCTTCCGCAAGTTGCAGCTAGACTAGTATGCGCCCCGGACTTGGATGTATTAGTTGTAATGCGATGGGTTCTCTTAGACTGTGATGTATCTCTTGGTTGTTTTTTGTGTGTTAATCTATAATCCCGTTTGATTTCGTGTTTGCCTTAAATACTTGTTACACTAAGGATAGATGGTGGATAGAAGCTACTTCATTTTATTCCATTATATACCCTCTACATGGTAATGATTCGTGTAAGGTTTCAAAACCTCAACGTCGGAAGCTCCCGTAGCGTCTAGCAGTAGCGGCTGTTGACATTGCGCGTAATGATAATAATTAGCACCTTCGGGAGGCACAACGGAGGGAAAACAAAAGGTTGCTTTTTCATCAACGTGGGCAAAGGTGCGTGGTGGCTTGATGTGACCAGAAATGATAATCTTTATTCAAGGATGACCCTCACTCGAAGGTGTGAAGGATAAAGTTTGTATAACGATGTAAATTTGGCGGGTTGATGAGTTGTAGGATGCATGAGGTTTTAACAATGTGTATATTTGTAAGATAAATATTATACCATAATAAAAAGAGCATTTTGAATAGAAGTCCGGTAGCGCGTTTGTGTGTTTTTGGTAAATAAGTTAATTAGTAATAAAGGAAATCGTTCATGCTTTTACCACGAATTGTTATGCTAAACGTACATTCGTACGTACACGCTTCCTGGTTGATTAAATCACTGAGAATTACGTGCAGTGAATAACATAATATACAACATAGTCATTTTGACGTCATTGTGCGCTGTATCAAAATTCAAATAGTTCAAAAATAGAATGAAGCGTTTTATACGACAGTTAGAAAAGGCGCCCAAAAGTATGCAATCTTTATACACATCGCTTCAAAAGTAGACAGCAACATTGCATACCTTTAGGCGTGGCATATATTCAAAACCGAATAACGAGCGTTGTGAGAAAAACGTCCTTCTAATCGTCGTTTTACAGAGCATCTACCTAACAGCTTGTACTCGGTAGTAGCTACAATGTTGCCACTCGCCAATTCACAGCACAAACATTCAATATTACTTCTGCATCCATTATTTTGTCACAACCCCCATTTAACTGCAATCCCGTGCAGAAAATCGATTAATCGGTACTGTTTGCTTTCCGCGAGAGAAGATTCATCATTTTCGCCACGATGTGTGTTGTGCTGTTGCTAGTGTAAACAATTCTTTGTATATCTTTAGAACTTTGTTTCTATCGTGCTGAAGACTAAAAGAGAAAAATAGAAGAATAAGGAAGTACAAGTCAAATGATTTTTAAAATACAAAAGAAAAATCTTATTCTCACCCAACCCATCAATTCAATTGAACGCATCAATTATTCATTGAACAGCCATAACCTGATGATGCCCTCCTAACTCACCCGAAACCAGCAACAGCAACCAATCGTCCCCACTGTCAACGAAATACCTTAACGTGCAGATTTTACTACCAACCATTTCACGAGACCTACGTGCAAAGCATCAGCATCACCGATCGTGGTCGTTGTCAAGTCCGCTCCTTGGGACGAAAATGGTTTCCGTTGCCAAAGCCCTTCTTAGCCACGCTCATCCGGTAATTGGACCCTCTCGAAAACAAAAAAAAAGAGCACAGAAACACTACCACAACCATCGTTCCAACTCGGTTTCAGCAATTTTTGATTGATTCTCGGTAAACTCATGAATTATGAATAGCTCGATACAACCCGGTACCACATTGTGGCCAGAGAGAAATACACCCATCGGCTAGGCAAACGAAATAGTACACCGTGCGGAGATTGTTTCGTGCACGTGTGTGTTTTGTTGTTGGCACCGGCGTCAGGAATGGTCGATCGGTCGTCGTATTGACCTTAGGGCCGGCGGAGGAAACAACATACACATAATGTGGGGGGAATCGCAACTCGATTTCTTCTTCTTCTTGAGCGGGAGGGAGATTTGGGAAGGTGGTGGGAGAAACGAGGTGGTGATCTAATCATAACAAAGCCTACTAAGGTTACTACTACTGCTCTTGCGAACGACTTGCACCAACTCTCGATTGTACGCATCGAATGGTGGTGAGATTTCCTAACCGGAGAGAGTGCGAGAAGAAGCGCAATGGTGACTACAGTGATGGTCCAAAATTATATGTGCAATAATAGTTCAATTCTGCATAATATTAAAATTTTATATATTGCGTCCAAGCCCCTGAATTTATGCAACCAACATCAATTGAAAGGCTTCTACAAGATGAAGCAATATGGCTACTTTGAAAATAAATCACAATGTCTATCAAACCCCTCTACTTAAAACAACACACTCATACGATCATTCGTTTTCGAGTCTGCCACGTTTACCAGACCACCGCCTAACCAACATCTTCAGCTTCACACACCGTGCAAATCCCCTTCCCTCGTGCACACGAGACGTGTATGTATCGTGACTGTTTGTTTGGGGGGCCCAAGTTTCGACTTTGCCGGCAAGATCTGTCTCTTCGAGCGTTAATTCCTGCGTTGACCACGGTACCGATCGGTTGTGATCAGCGCGAACCTCCCAGCGTGTTCCCAAAGTTGGCCGTGCCGTACCTTGCGACGGCTGCGGTGCAAAAGTGACCGACGAACAGTGTTGCTGTTGTGGTTGTTGTGTTGAGGTTTGTCACCGAGCAGCAGTGCTACGTAACGTTTGCTTTTGTGGTGATCTTTTAAGACGCGCACCACTTTCGAGGCGGCGTCGAGGCCACTGTGTGGAACCCATTCCTGCAAGGATTACGGCGTGACAGCAGCTCAGCAAACTCCCGTGCGAAAAGTGAGTGCAAAAAGTGTGTGTGTGCGTGTGTGTGTTTGTGTGTTTTCCGTTTTTACGACTCTGCTCTTCCTAGTCATGTGTGGTTCCCTTTCCTTTTCGGTGACCTTTTTAGAGGAGTGCTAAGAGGATGCAAGCTCATTAGGCTACCAAACAGCGACTTGGCAGCGCAGGTTGACGTTAGGGTACGACCTTTTGACATCCGATCGGCAAGCGCTCCGAGTGAAATGTACCACTGCAAAGCGCAGATTGGTCATCATTAGAGTGCATGGTAAAGACATAAAAAAACAGCTCCTAACGATTGGCAAACCTTTAGCGTAGTAGCAACAATTCACGGCTTCACGCTTGGTTTCATGGTATGTTTGGCTTACTTTACGGGCCCAGATCGATCGATGCGTCCGTCGGTCACATACCACTACCCATGCACTTGTGGTGCAACCAGATTAGCCCACCAAAAACCTGGCCGAAGCAGGGGAAGGGGGAAAGCGAGGTGCTTTATTTTGTTTTTATACTCCGGTTGATACTATTACCCAAAGGCCATACGTATCCCTCTCTTGTGCGCCTTTCACTCGAACGTGCATGTGTGAGTCGCTAGATGGTAGGATCGTGAGTTAGGAAAGGAAGGAACTGGGTAGTATGGAAGGTGCGTGTGTGTATGCGTTTGTGTTGAACGGTCTCGGCGTCTTTGTTGGAGGTTGAACAGAGTGTGCGGCACTCGTTCGCTTCATTGAGCTGCTACTATAGCTAGTCGCGATCGATTGCATAACTTCAAACAACACGACTAGCCGACTAGCCGACTGGCCGACTATGGGGTCAGTCAGCCCAATGTGTGTGGGCACAGTTCAAGAAACTCGGACTATCCAGTTCTTAGCGATCGGGTTCTACAACCTCAACAAGACGACACGTAACATCTGCTTTCCGTTAAACGGTTAGCTAAGCGTCTGTCTGACACTCGGCAAAGCTTGATAAATCACTCGCCGAAGATCACTAGTAGATCTGCCCACCAGTCTGAATCAACCTACTAATAGCCGACCCATTTATCATGGCGTCTCGATTCCAAAGAAACTGAAAGCGAAATAAAAACAAGCAACCCGGGGGAGGGGGGGGGGCGTTATCCACAGGATCGGTTCCTGGTTCACGACATATTTCACGACGGGCGGAAAAAATCTCGACCCACCCAACTACACCCTTTAATGGAATCTATCCCCTTGCGCTAGCAGGACAGATATTCACACTCGCATTAAGCAGGTGTTTGCCTGCCGACGGAGCAGGGTTTTGCGGACGATGCAGCGTCATATTTATGGACCGCCAGTCCTCTCTCTCTCTGTTTACGGCTGTTTGGGAAAGTGTGGAATTTTTATTTTTAAAGCCACCATTCCATACATGTTTGCTTGGCAGCGAGGGAGACGCGCGCTCCGTACGTCACACGATGCGCTACTTGCTCCAGGAGTATCGTTTTAATGATCTACTAGCAGCAAGCCGACCATCGCTAGGTGATGATAACCAGCAGCGAAACAGCTGACAGGAGAAAAGAACACAGAAGACGGGCTTGAATAATCTGAGCTGTATCATCGGTTTTTTTCTTCTAACTCTACAAGATCACTTTTATTATTAATATTTTTTTATAGCACAAAAATTCATTTTGCTATAAACTGTTGTCTTCAAAGCACGCTCTGAGTCAGCTTGGTTTAGAAATCAGCTTCACAAGGTTTGGGAAAGTTACAGATAGTAAACGGACGACCTCCCGAACTCTCCCGCCCTTCTCTATCTCGGTCACCTTCATCTGCACACGCTACACTGGCTATTGCTGACCGGATTGAGTTTCTGTCCGCATCAAAGAAAGGATGCGATGTTTTTGACAACTCATCGTTGTCTAATTTTGTCCATCAAAAGCGGTACAATTCGTTGCGGATCACAAACCTGCTACTTCACAATCGAAGTAGCCTCCAACAGTCACCGGTACAGGGTACTCACCGATCACGCCAAAACTTGACCAAAACTTCATCCTGTGCTGACGGCGCAAAATCTTTAACCTTATACGGAGGGGCGTGTGTTGTTGGTGGCTAACGTCATGCGATATTTCGTCGCCAAAATATCCGGTGGTCCTCTTATTAAAACAATCAAAATTTTGTTAGACACGCAATGAAGCAACCAACAAAACGAAAACAACAAATTAAGAGCTGTTCTTCAAATAAACTCTATTAATTGTAAATTGAAGATCGCATAGGTACACGATATAAACACGATTCACGTCAGAAGCTAGCCTCAGCCGTGGCGTAATATAATTTAACGCTTGATTACTTCACTCTCAAGTGCTTGGACCATAACAAATCGATAACAATTTGAAAACAACACGCTCTTTTTCGTCATTATTCTCTCTTCGGACGTTAAGTATTTATTACTAACGCTACAACATTATTGTACGAAGCTGCAAGATATAAGAACTCAGGCACATAAACATGGCTTCGTAATTGCGATGCACATTTCCTTTGCATCCAACCGGTAATATAATCCATTTGGTGCCGAATACTGATCGTTCGTTACTCCTCTACTTACATCGTAGTACATCTTGAGCACGTTCTCCACCTGTACGTTCCCAAACCCGGGTAACTCTCAAGTGACCTTTGTCCATACGTCACACAGCTCCCGGTTTCATATGTTTCCTCGCTTCCATTCGATCCCCGTACAACCAGACGGAGTGGCCATAACGTACATAAATAGGCCACAAAAGCGTTGTTGTTGAGGTGGCCTTTTGTCGGAGGAACTGGAGCAGATAAATTCTCTTCCGGTTGCGATGCAATGGCGGTAAAAATAGACTATTTACTCGCATGATTTACCTCTCGCTCTGTACATGCCTGTTGGGGGTGTGTTGCGGTTTTTGTTTTTCGGAAAATTTATTGGAAGGTGCGGGTACCGGAGTGTATGCCAATAAAGAAACATACCAAGAACGTCCAACCGCTTCCTGAGGCAAAGCAAATTAATGCGCTTGAGATTAATTACTCATTCCTCACTCGTCCGGCTTCTGCCGTCGATCGATCGATCGCTCGTGTGGTGAACGATCGTGATTAAGCATTCTGGGCGGAAGCTCTGGAACTCGTCAACTCATCAAGAACTCGTTTTTCCTATTTCGGGACGAGCACGCGGTACGTCGTTTTCCTTTCGCGAAGACGCTTCACCGGAATTGGCACGGAATTTGTGGTCTGTGACACACATGAATTGGCTGCGGACAGTAGCTGCCGAGTGAGCGTTTAATGGTATTCCACTGGGGTGAGCTGAGTTGGGAGGGTCCCAGTTTGGTAATGAGTTGATTCGTGCCGAGATTAGCTGATGAATATGTTTCCGAGACGCATGCAAACTGGGAGGTAAAATGTAAAAGTACACGTCTGGGTAGAGGACAAATAGGGGCAAGAAATGGGGAACAGTGAGTTCGCTCATTATAATCCGATGCGTGGCAATAATACTCTATAAATGGCTTTTATTTGGCTCACTGTCGAAAACACATGCCTGACTGGAATGTGGAATTATGTCGGGCACTCATGGGTAAGGAATGTACATCAAGTACGGTCTATTGTGGTGAAATTCGTTTCAAGTGGAGTATTACAACCAAAGGACAATAATACTTGAGAGCCCGAATTTGAAGATAAACTTAGAATTTATTACGTTACACAAAGATTTGAAAAAATATGTTTATGTCAACTACTATAAAACAGCAGCCAAGAAAAAGTATTTCGTCTTATTGCCTGTTCTCGTACAACAACTTATGCATTATGTCCATTTTTTTATTGTCCCACTACAATACACCTCATTATCGAAGGGGTATTTGGATATCAATAGACACTCTCCAACCGAACAGACGTCCGGATGAATTCAAGGCCCTCCGCTTTTGCCTAACGGATCAACGCGCCACCATCCAACTTGAGCGTAGTCGAGGTCAAGTTCATGTGCGTGCGGGAAGACACGATTCCTCTGCCGATTTGCTTCGTCCGCTCGTCACAAAGCAACCGCCGCCATTAGCTACAAAAATCCATCAAGGCAGACTTTGACTTCGTTACCAAGGCAGAAAAGGGCGTGTATTGTTTGTGCCGAAGAGCACCAGGAACAATTTATCGACGCTCTGTTAAGTTCTTCCGCTCAATCAGTGTCGTGTGTTGGACAAGTACTTCCGCTTGTGGAAGTGGATATCAGTTAATTTTTGACACACTTCTTGTGAGCAGCTAACTAAAGAACAACGCTGAAACTCTTCAAACATTACACAATGCAGCAAGGCAATGGAGAGATATGGTTTAAGTATTGCATTGAGTGACTCCATTTTGCAATCATTTGCACAATCGATTCTGGACACAAACATCATGAACTAACGATCGCCTTCAATACGGTTCAATATTTAACTGTAGAGGCGATTGCATTGCATTTAAAAGTATTTGCACCGTAATGCTTCTTCAGCAAATACGACAGGACGCGTTTAATTGCATACTGTACGGCGCACGGTCGAGGTTCAATATTGATTCGTAGCGTTTTATGAAATCGTTTACTTCTGTGCATCAAAGCACATGATTCTCCTTTTGTTTACCACAGCTATTCGATTCCCTAGTCAAGGTCGATTGGAGTGGGGAAATTTTACGATCGCCTAGCCAAACTAAGATTTATTAATAGCCGACCCTTCATTCAACTCCTACTCAATCGATCATTTCCGGAGGACCCGGAGCAGTTAAATTCTCTTCCGGTTGCGATGCAATGGCGGTAAAAATAGACTATTTACTCGCATGATTTACCTCTCGCTCTGTACATGCCTGTTGGGGGTGTGTTGCGGTTTTTGTTTTTCGGAAAATTTATTGGAAGGTGCGGGTACCGGAGTGTATGCCAATAAAGAAACATACCAAGAACGTCCAACCGCTTCCTGAGGCAAAGCAAATTAATGCGCTTGAGATTAATTACTCATTCCTCACTCGTTCGGCTTCTGCCGTCGATCGATCGATCGATCGTGTGGCGAACGATCGTGATTAAGCATTCTGGGCGGAAGCTCTGGAACTCGTCAACTCATCAAGAACTCGTTTTTCCTATTTCGGGACGAGCACACGGTACGGCGTTTTCCTTTCGTGAAGACGCTTCACCGGAATTGGCACGGAATTTGTGGTCTGTGACACACATGAATTGGCTGCGGATAGTAGCTGCCGAGTGAGCGTTTAATGGTATTCCACTGGGGTGAGCTGAGTTGGGAGGGTCCCAGTTTGGTAATGAATTGATTCGTGCCGAGATTAGCTGATGAATATGTTTCCGAGACGCATGCAAACTGGGAGGTAAAATGTAAAAGTACACGTCTGGGTAGAGGACAAATAGGGGCAAGAAATGGGGAACAGTGAGTTCGCTCATTATAATCCGATGCGTGGCAATAATACTCTATAAATGGCTTTTATTTGGCTCACTGTCGAAAACACATGCCTGACTGGAATGTGGAATTATGTCGGGCACTCATGGGTAAGGAATGTACATCAAGTACGGTCTATTGTGGTGAAATTCGTTTCAAGTGGAGTATTACAACCAAAGGACAATAATACTTGAGAGCCCGAATTTGAAGATAAACTTAGAATTTATTACGTTACACAAAGATTTGAAAAAATATGTTTATGTCAACTACTATAAAACAGCAGCCAAGAAAAAGTATTTCGTCTTATTGCCTGTTCTCGTACAACAACTTATGCATTATGTCCATTTTTTTATTGTCCCACTACAATACACCTCATTATCGAAGGGGTATTTGGATATCAATAGACACTCTCCAACCGAACAGACGTCCGGATGAATTCAAGGCCCTCCGCTTTTGCCTAACGGATCAACGCGCCACCATCCAACTTGAGCGTAGTCGAGGTCAAGTTCATGTGCGTGCGGGAAGACACGATTCCTCTGCCGATTTGCTTCGTCCGCTCGTCACAAAGCAACCGCCGCCATTAGCTACAAAAATCCATCAAGGCAGACTTTGACTTCGTTACCAAGGCAGAAAAGGGCGTGTATTGTTTGTGCCGAAGAGCACCAGGAACAATTTATCGACGCTCTGTTAAGTTCTTCCGCTCAATCAGTGTCGTGTGTTGGACAAGTACTTCCGCTTGTGGAAGTGGATATCAGTTAATTTTTGACACACTTCTTGTGGGCAGCTAATTAAAGAACAACGCTCAAACTCTTCAAACAATACACAATGCAACAAGGCTATGGATGGATATGGTTTAAGTATCGCATTGAGTGACTCCATTTTGCAATCATTTGCACAATCGATTCTGGACACAAACATCATAAACTAACGATCGCCTTCAATACGGTTCAATATTTAACTGTAGAGGCGATTGCATTGCATTTAAAAGTATTTGTACCGTAGTGCTTCTTCAGCAAATACGGCAGGACGCTTTTAATTGCATACTGTACGGCGCACGGTCGAGGTTCAATATTGATTCGTAGCGTTTTATGAAATCGTTTACTTCTGTGCATCAAAGCACATGATTCTCCTTTTGTTTACCACAGCTATTCGATTCCCTAGTCAAGGTCGATTGGAGTGGGGAAATTTTACGATCGCCTAGCCAAACTAAGATTTATTAATAGCCGACCCTTCATTCAACTCCTACTCAATCGATCATTTCTTTCCGACAGAGAGCATACACCGCCGCAATGAGCAACGACACGACCGCCTACAGCAACTGTGGCAGCCCGGCCAGCTACCAGCAGTACACCTGGACGCTAACGGACAAGCTGCGAAAGACGGCCAAATCGGAGCTGCGCGAGGACGAACATCTGCGTACGCAAGGTTTAGCGCAGATGCGAGAGTTCATCGCCAAGAGTCCCCACATCAAGCGTTGCCGTACCGACGCCCTGTTTCTGCTCCGGTTTCTCCGCACCAAGAAGTACTCGATCCCGCAGGCGTGCGCCATGTTGGAGAAGTATCTTACGGTGCGCCAGGCAAATCCGGCCTGGTTCCATCGGCTGGATATTGAGGATCCGGAAATCGAGGCAATCATCGATGGTGGGTACATTGTGCCGCTGCCCGAGCGTGATGACCATGGACGGCAGGTGGTACTGTCGGTGGCGGGAAATCTTGATCTGAGCCGTGTGTCTTCGGCACTGCTGGCGCGGGTACACTTCCTCGTGCAGGAGGTGCTGGCCGACGATGAACAGTCGCAGATCTGTGGCTATGTGCACTGTGTGGATGAGCGGGAGCTGTCGATGAAGCTGATGGGTATGTGGTCGCTGGTGGACATCAAGAAGGTGGCCGATTGCATACAGAACGGGCTGCCCAATCGCATCAATGGATTTAATCTGATCGGGCTACCGTCGACGGCTGCGACGTTGCTCGAGTTCTGCGTTTCACTGTTGAGTGATAAGCTGCGCAAGCGAATCAACGTAAGTGAAGATGGTTTTGTGGGAGATAATGAGGGACGAAGAGGCAAATGCATCAATGTGCATCAAAAGAACTTAAACATCTCAACATGACTGTCAAAGACTGTCTTGTCGAACTGGTGTCAGCTAACTCCAAACTTTATTCCATCGAATGTCCTGTAGATCTTTTATTGTTCTTCGTCATTCAAAATTAGTTTATTTTTATCTAAAAGCAAACAAATTAGTCAAATCAATTCTCATCAGGACCCGGAAGACCTCCTACACATAACCGTAGATCAAGAAGCCTTGCAGTAGGTCGTTGTGTCAAAGAACAAAAAGCATAAGAATAAGATGACTTTTTTGTAAGCAGAAGACAGTTTGTGATGCCTCCTCCAAAAATTCGGTGATCGTTGAATACGATACCATTCCAATGAGAGCCATCTTTCATCATACGATCCTCGATCGGTCACACAAAGAAGAGACACTCTCAGCATTTAATGGAGACCGTCGCAAAATTTGCCCCGTTCGCAACAAATATCCATTCCGATCGCGCTGCTGGTGCCTTTAACCGGTTTATTCGCAGCAAAGAAATTTTGTCTCCACTCCAACCAACAGACAGGCCTCCCGCTAAATTGGACAGTAAGGTCAGAGGGAAAAACTCCACGATCGCGCTCCACGATACCTGTCTTTCAAGGTCACTATCTCCTCTCGAAGTAGGTTTTCTTTGATGCGAAGTTTTTTTTTTGTTTTTTTGTGGGGGGAGTCCATAAGCATGTAGCCATCTCGGCAGAAAACCCGATCAGATGATCAGAACACAACCTTCGACGTCGACCGTAAGGATCGCGGTTGTGCGTGAGCGGTGCAACACGCCACACATAGAGCCACACGTTGGGAGGAGGATTATATATTTTGCATTTTAAATGACTTTAAACCATATTTTACCCCCTGTATCTCTTCTTCCTCCTCTCTCCTCTCCCGCCTTTCCTTGTCCAGCTGTTCCGCACCGTGGAGGACTTTGCTGGAAAGATAAATCGCAAAATTCTACCCAAGGAGTACGGTGGCACCGTGCCGATGGCGGACATGATCGCCCAGTTTAAGGAGCGCTGTCGTCGGAAGCGGGCCCAGCTGCTGGCGATGGATGACATGTGCATCGAGCTGTCAAAGGTCCCGGGACATTGTGCGGATTCGTGCCGTCGGGATCTGGAGGCCGGTATGATTGGAAGCTTCCGTAAGCTGGAGGTCGATTAAGCGGACAACAGGCGTGCGGCTTTAGGCTTAAGAAGAATGTATTATATTTCTCCATTGCTACATCTATGCTTGTATAGTGATAAGATCAAAACAGACGTACACATGGGAACACTAAGGGGTGGTATATAATAGCCGATACATATCTAATCGCGTGCATTAATGAATTGCTTCAGATTTGATTATTCTACTCGTGCATCACTTGCGTCCTTTCGAGATACGGCATAGACGTGAGATCTCTAGAAAGGGATGTTATGCAACGGCAGCAGGAAAACGAAACTCACGAAACTCAAGAGCAATAGGATTCGCTTCACAACGCTCCAATTTTCTCCTATACTTCAACTCTAAAACTGTGATTTTGTGTTATTATTTCAACGTTATTGGCTGCGTGTTGTCAAATCGTCCGCATTGCATATCTAGCCGGAGCCGGCTGTACATTGTTGTCACTGCAACGGCATCAAAGACA
>KZ062095.1:107324-144925 GCA_002091835.1 Anopheles maculatus
GATTGCATTGCATTTAAAAGTATTTGTACCGTAGTGCTTCTTCAGCAAATACGGCAGGACGCTTTTTATTGCATACTGTACGGCGCACGGTCGAGGTTCAATATTGATTCTTAGCGTTTTATGAAATCGTTTACGTCTGTGCATCAAAGCACATGGTTCTCCTTTTGTTTACCACAGCTATTCGATTCCCTAGTCAAGGTCCATTGGAGTGGGGAAATTTTACGATCGCCTAGCCAAACTAAGATTTATTAATAGCCGACCCTTCATTCAACTCCTACTCAATCGATCATTTCTTTCCGACAGAGAGCATACACCGCCGCAATGAGCAACGACACGACCGTCTACAGCAACTGTGGCAGCCCGGCCAGCTACCAGCAGTACACCTGGACGCTAACGGACAAGCTGCGAAAGACGGCCAAATCGGAGCTGCGCGAGGACGAACATCTGCGTACGCAAGGTTTAGCGCAGATGCGAGAGTTCATCGCCAAGAGTCCCCACATCAAGCGTTGCCGTACCGACGCCCTGTTTCTGCTCCGGTTTCTCCGCACCAAGAAGTACTCGATCCCGCAGGCGTGCGCCATGTTGGAGAAGTATCTTACGGTGCGCCAGGCAAATCCGGCCTGGTTCCATCGGCTGGATATTGAGGATCCGGAAATTGAGGCAATCATCGATGGTGGGTACATTGTGCCGCTGCCCGAGCGTGATGACCATGGACGGCAGGTGGTACTGTCGGTGGCGGGAAATCTTGATCTGAGCCGTGTGTCTTCGGCACTGCTGGCGCGGGTACACTTCCTCGTGCAGGAGGTGCTGGCCGACGATGAACAGTCGCAGATCTGTGGCTATGTGCACTGTGTGGATGAGCGGGAGCTGTCGATGAAGCTGATGGGTATGTGGTCGCTGGTGGACATCAAGAAGGTGGCCGATTGCATACAGAACGGGCTGCCCAATCGCATCAATGGATTTAATCTGATCGGGCTACCGTCGACGGCTGCGACGTTGCTCGAGTTCTGCGTTTCACTGTTGAGTGATAAGCTGCGCAAGCGAATCAACGTAAGTGAAGATGGTTTTGTGGGAGATAATGAGGGACGAAGAGGCAAATGCATCAATGTGCATCAAAAGAACTTAAACATCTCAACATGACTGTCAAAGACTGTCTTGTCGAACTGGTGTCAGCTAACTCCAAACTTTATTCCATCGAATGTCCTGTAGATCTTTTATTGTTCTTCGTCATTCAAAATTAGTTTATTTTTATCTAAAAGCAAACAAATTAGTCAAATCAATTCTCATCAGGACCCGGAAGACCTCCTACATATAACCGTAGATCAAGAAGCCTTGCAGTAGGTCGTTGTGTCAAAGAACAAAAAGCATAAGAATAAGATGACTTTTTTGTAAGCAGAAGACAGTTTGTGATGCCTCCTCCAAAAATTCGGTGATCGTTGAATACGATACCATTCCAATGAGAGCCATCTTTCATCATACGATCCTCGATCGGTCACACAAAGAAGAGACACTCTCAGCATTTAATGGAGACCGTCGCAAAATTTGCCCCGTTCGCAACAAATATCCATTCCGATCGCGCTGCTGGTGCCTTTAACCGGTTTATTCGCAGCAAAGAAATTTTGTCTCCGCTCCAACCAACAGACAGGCCTCCCGCTAAATTGGACAGTAAGGTCAGAGGGAAAAACTCCACGATCGCGCTCCACGATACCGGTCTTTCAAGGTCACTATCACCTCTCGAAGTAGGTTTTCTTTGATGCGAAGTTTTTTTTACGTTTTTTTTTTTGTGGGGGGAGTCCATAAATATGTAGCCATCTCGGCAGAAAACCCGATCAGATGATCAGAACACAACCTTCGACGTCGACCGTAAGGATCGCGGTTGTGGGTGAGCGGTGCAACACGCCACACATTGAGCCACACGTTCGGAGGAGGATTATATATTTTGCATTTTAAATGACTTTAAACCATATTTTACCCCCTGTATCACTTCTTTCCCCCTCTCTTCCCCCACCCCTTTCCTTGTCCAGCTGTTCCGCACCGTGGAGGACTTTGCTGGAAAGATAAATCGCAAAATTCTACCCAAGGAGTACGGTGGCACCGTGCCGATGGCGGACATGATCGCCCAGTTTAAGGAGCGCTGTCGTCGAAAGCGGGCCCAGCTGCTGGCGATGGATGACATGTGCATCGAGCTGTCAAAGGTCCCGGGACATTGTGCGGATTCGTGCCGTCGGGATCTGGAGGCCGGTATGATTGGAAGCTTCCGTAAGCTGGAGGTCGATTAAGCGGACAACAGGCGTGCGGCTTTAGGCTTAAGAAGAATGTATTATATTTCTCCATTGCTACATCTATGCTTGTATAGTGATAAGATCAAAACAGACGTACACATGGGAACACTAAGGGGTGGTATATAATAGCCGATACATATCTAATCGCGTGCATTAATGAATTGCTTCAGATTTGATTATTCTACTCGTGCATCACTTGCGTCCTTTCGAGATACGGCATAGACGTGAGATCTCTAGAAAGGGATGTTATGCAACGGCAGCAGGAAAACGAAACTCACGAAACTCAAGAGCAATAGGATTCGCTTCACAACGCTCCAATTTTCTCCTATACTTCAACTCTAAAACTGTGATTTTGTGTTATTATTTCAACGTTATTGGCTGCGTGTTGTCAAATCGTCCGCATTGCATATCTAGCCGAGTCGGCTGTACATTGTTGTCACTGCAACGGCATCAAAGACATGGCGGCGGGCGTGCGACGATTGCGTAATGGGCGCAACAATCCTAATTGCTATCAAAGCACGCGTAACTGTGGTGCAGCGGGACAAGCAAGATGTACGTTACATTAAATCATAATCGAAATACGAATAAAATGGATGGTGTAAAAGAAAAGCTAACCCAACAAACACGCGCGCTCGTTCGCCTAACGACACGCGAGAGAGAGAGAGTTACGACTTCTTGTGGTTGACAATTTTGAAGCCAGTTTTTCTTTCGCTTTGGCACTTTACCTCGTTCGAGAAAGAAGAAAGAAAGAAAAAGGGCGTCTTAGGATGGTGGGAGGTTTATCAAGCCTCCCGGTAAAGGGAAACTCGCAGTAAAGCAAGAAGCGTACCGATAAGGAAACGGGTAAGTACACGTGAAGTACACGTACAAGAGGCGATCATAAAAAAGGCACTAAATTGCACGTTACCCCACAAGCATCTGTTTTCTCACCGTCAATAAAATGCGCAGCAACATGATCGAGTGATCGAGTGAAAATGGCGTGGATAGCAAAATGAATGCTTGCTTTTCTTGGTGACTCTTTCGCTTAGGCTGCAGTGTGACGCACATTATGCAACCCGCAGTCGTACGGTGGTGTGTGTGTGTGCGGTAAGAGTTTTAGGATCTTTTATTGACTTCCTGAACATGTGACATCCATCAAACCGTAATGTGTGGGGGATCTGTGTCTGTTGATCTTTCGCCATTAAATGAACTCGCACTAGAAGGTCGACAGGCGTCTCTACCGTCTGGCCATTGCGCACCGACGTTATCGGATTGACCGAATCCGCGAGCAACCTTAACTCGCGTAACCTTAGATCGCCTGGGGGACGAGGACACAGCCGAATCAGAAAAAAAAATCCAACGAAAAAAAAAAACAAAGCCACCCAAATTAGTACTCGCCCCCACCCCGCTCTAGTCGGCGAAACGGTAGCAGTCTCCAAAACGGTGATGTGAAAACATGTCCACCCTGATCGAGTGTGCAAGCGTCGCCACTCACCTTTGCGTTGATCGTAGCGAAACCACAGCGCGGGTGAAAAGCCGCCAAACAGGTTCGCGTGGCTCGGGCCGATGGTGATTGGTCATTTTCCAAGCCATGGCCAACGCATCGTGCACGATGACTCCGATTGGGGTTATTCACATGCGCGCCCTTTTGCACTTCTGTGTGTGTGGTTCGCATGCGTTCGTTCTAATCTAGTGGCACAAAATGGAAATTTCGCATGAGGCTTTAACCTGGTAGACGCCACACATCATTATCGAAACACGTCCGGTGCAATCGGGGAGGTTTGCCTCAACCTGAATTTTCTCCAGAACGCTGGGTGCTTTGGCTAATTGAGCAGGTGGGATGAAAGTGGGACACTTCATTTGAAGCCACGCATTAGAAGTGGCTGAGAGTATGTTTAACGTATGAAAACTGTGTTGAGAAGATTGAAGATATTAAACTGTTTTAGTATAACTGGATTAAAAAAAAAACTCTTAACAAGAACTGTATAATATAGAGAACTTTTAAAGTTAGTTTGGTTTGCATCTGTACCGTGTTACATTCTATAACATTTAAAAGCATATCGCTGTCCAGATTGACAATAAAAGACAGTAAAATAATGTTAGTAATATTGGAGAAATAATACTTCCAAGAAAATTTATCTTATACATGAAAGACAGTATGGCCGTAATGCTATAAATTATCAAAAAAATTTAAATTTCACCACTCATTTTAAATTCTTTAATACAAAACATCGAATCAGCATGACCGCAGTGCATCTCACTGTGCCAAAGTGATCTAAAACATCGAAACGTCGCAAGTAGTAGTTGGGTTGACAAGTAAGTCATGCTGATAATTAAACAGAGGTAGTTTTGAAAACCAAATCTTAAGGTAGTTTCGCTTACAATTCTTCAAGTACTTATGTTATATTGTAGATTAATGTTAACCTGTTCAAAAAAATGTTCATATTTTAAATTACTGACTGCAAAGGGCGCCAGTCTGGACAAGGCAAGAGCTGAAATCGAATCCCTTCAGGACCTTTCCTCCGTTGAGAAATAGGACCTTTAATCTACATGGTATCAATAAATTAAGTAAGGCATTACTTTCACCGATCATTAAGCCAAGAAAAAGAACTGCTTATGTATAAATACTTAATAAACCAATTAATTCATTTTGCAAAAACAAGTAATGTGATCATAATTATTTGTCCAGTTCGATGATGGAATGACATAATGAATATAGTACATTTGCTAGGAAAAAACAAGTACTTTAATTTCTTCTCTTCGATCGTATACCCATTAGTATTTCAGCTGGACAGCCGTCATTTCCTCAATTAAGCTTCTTGCTCACACCAAATGACCATTTTTTACATGAATCTTCAATATGTTTCAATCGTTTTTAACACGCTAGATTAGTTGATTAGCACGAGAGCAAAGCTACCTGCGTACAAAAAAGTTTAAGAATCATCAGCCCACCAAAAGCCAGCACAAAAAAAAACTGGTTTCTTTTTTCTCATCACCCAACACACACTCTGTCAGCGGTCTATCTGTGTGGAGATAGAGCCGGCTCTCCGTTCGAAAGTGAGAGGATCATTGTGCGGAACCTCCTGCAAACCGCAAAACACATCGCCCTTGCGAAACGAAAGTGAAATTTCCCAACCCACACGGACCGTGAGTCTGCAAAAGGGAAGAAGAAAATTGCAAGCACACGATACGTACGCACACCCACACACACACACGCAACGATAGGGGTTGATAGGGAGGCCCATTCCGTGTTGCAAGTGCGTACAAATACCGGTACACTTTACCGAACCATTTCGATTTGCTCGATCGGAACGGTTCTTTTGCCGTCATTTCCTTTCCTTTGGCAAACGACGCAACTTTCGCACGTTCAACGACCCAATCGCATTGCGTGCAGGCCCCGTACACACTGGTGGGCCGGTTCCTGCAAACCGCAAAACACGTCGCCCTTGCGAAACGAAAGTGAAATTTCCCAACCCACACGGAGCGTGTGTCTGCAAAAGGGAAGAAGAAAATTGCAAGCACACGATACGTACGCACACACACACACGCAACGATAGGGGTTGATAGGGAGGCCCATTCCGTGTTGCAAGTGCGTACAAATACCGGTACACTTTACCGAACCATTTCGATTTGCTCGATCGGAACGGTTCTTTTGCCGTCATTTCCTTTCCTTTGGCAAACGACGCAACTTTCGCACGTTCAACGACCCAATCGCATTGCGTGCAGGCCCCGTACACACTGGTGGGCCGGTTTTCCCCCTTTGGCTCAATGCAGTTTGTGAAGACTTTTACCTCCGAGTACTAGTGGCTCTGTACCGACACCCGACTGGGAAAGGGAGATTCGATGATTTGCGCCAGCTTCGCGACGCATCACGACTTCCTCAAGCTCCCAATTTAGGTTAAGGTCCTTAACCTTTACCATGATCTTGCCAGTACTTTCGCTTGCATCGCTCGGCAAACGAATAAAACAAAAGAGAGCACCGGAAAAATAATACCGTACCGTGTGTGCTGACTCTGGCTGGATGGAAAGAAAATGAGCTCCGCCTTGATCGATCTCCAGCCAGTGAGAAGGCTGGTTTGGGATTTATGTTTCATTAGGCACGGTTCGAAACCGATAAGGTTATAATTTATTTCCTACTACTCTCCTCCCACTATTACTAACACACACTGCTCTAAGCGTTGTTTGGCTTTGCTTTCCAAATAATGTACTGCATTTATTGATTGTAATTTAGATTTAAAATCGTTCAACCGACAGAAAAACGGCACGCATGTGGAACCATTTTCCCGCAGTTTGTATGTATTTAATTTCGACGCAATTATTGGTTGAACTTTTACCAATTAAAAGCTACCTTTTATTACTGTGCAGTGATAGCGTGAACGAAAGACTTCAACGAGGGTGCAAGCGAGAAACGTCAATTTGGAGTCAATAGAATATTGTTAAAAGCTAATATAAAACTTTAAAAGCAATTAATTCGGAAACGAAAGACTTCAATGAGGGAACAAGCGAGAAACCTTCAATGTAGTCAATTTATTTAATAAAAGAATAAAATAAAAAGAAGTTATTCCCATTTTTTGTAAGTAAAATATAACCAACACGTGCCTGTACCGTCTATCTCACAAACCTACGCATGGCAATCCGCGTAGCGAAAGTTTCTCGCCTGTACACAGCAACCGAACTTCCACCTCATGCTCGGTGTTGCCGTTGGTTACTTATGTATGCGTAGATCACCTTTTTTTTAGGAGCGTTGCCGTTGTGTTGGTGTGTCTTAATCGGACACGTTTCATCTCTCGCTTACCATCTCACACAACTTTCGCTCTCTCGCTCTCTTTTCATAACGGTGGAGCTTCAGCAGCGGGTACACGGCCGGCTCCAGATGGCCTCCACAACCAGTATCTGGCGCTACAACCAGCACGCACGGCCACAGTCTGCTTTGATCCGTCTCGGAATTCGGAAGTGTGTTGTACCAGCACCACCGCCGTCGTCCAACACCTTAAAAAGTCCCCCGCAACCTCCCCTGTTTTTCGAAAACCAATTCCCCGCAAACACGGTTCGAGTTCCCCAAAATCCATTTCTTTCCCTTTTCCAAAGCGTGTTTTGTGTGGTTGTGTGTGTGTGTGTGCATTTGTGAGTGTGTTTTCTGTGCGGTGTGTTTAAATTTCTCCCGAAAAAGCTACGGTGCAAAAGAAGCTTGTGACAACATCCGGCGACTATACAGCACAAGGCACAGCACAGGCATCCTCGTCCACTGGTTGGCAGATAGTTTTTGGAGTTCATTACAACGGATTAGCAGCAGAACTGACGTACAAAAGTGAGTTACCGATAGACAAAGGGGCGAAGCAGTATTTGGAGCTTGATTTGGGAATGACGCCAAATCGGTCAGGGACAAACGTCACGGGATTGGTTCGTTCGATAAAACCGGATTTTGTAGCAAAATTCGTCCGGGTAAGGTGAACACGCGCCCGTACAAAGATTCATCAGCGAAGAGTCAAACAAACCTTCGAGCTAATGCAAACACCTGCTGGAACCGAGACCGAGACACAAAGTATTCCGAAGGTGTGAACTAAAACCCTTTCGAGCGAAACTGGCACTGGTTGTTGTTAAGGGCTCTCCGGATGGTATCACCTAGACATTGAGCGTTGAACTCGGTAGTGATTTTCTTCGCGTACTTCGTGTACCGAGCAACATCAGGGTGTGGTGTGGAATACGCAAAAGTATTTCCTTCACGATGGCAAACACCGATCGTCCGATCGCGTTGACTTGTGTCGCACCCCCTGATCGTTTGCCTATTTTGAGCCGGATAACAGAAAAGCACGATAAATGGATAAGCGCGAGGCCGATGGTCCGAGGTTCAGATGAGATTTTACGTCACCAAAAAGCGTAACGCGATCGCGATCAGTTAACCGTCGAATGTCGAGGTCGTCCTCCAAACAAGGGGGATTCGATATGGATTGTTGTACTTAGATTTTAAAGTACTTTGGAGGTTGAACTAACCCAACAAAAAAACTTGAAGCTTCAAACATGATTGCCCTCACAAAACTCCAAATTATTAGTGGAAACTGTAGCTATCATTCATCTCGCATGCTCCAAATATTTTGAGCAATTATTTCGCTTCATACTTCCCCATGCAAATAAGCGTTGATTCTTTCACATTAAGCGCCTACAGTAAAACAACAAAAAAGAGCTTAAAATTCGTTTAATGGAGCAGAAAAACTGTGCTCATCGCACTATAACTGCGAGCTTTAGTTCTTTTTGTTTCCGACTGCATGGCCTAATTTTCAAAATTCGACAAAAAACAGTAACCTCGTCCGAGAAAAGCTGACGAACTGTATCGGAAAGAGCGCACAAGAAGCGCCCCCAAAAAAGACGCTTTTCCTCTACCACACTTTGCTCTTTGCAGCGTGTGCTGCTGGTAGAGAAACAGCGAAAAGTACCAACATGAACCCAGCTGAACTACGTGAGAAGAAGCAGCGAATGTCGGCGGCGAAAGGCACTCCGAGGGTAGCTTACGAAAACTAAAAAAAGGGATCTCGTGATGAAGAAACTTTCTCTTTTCGGTTTGCGAGAGATCACTTCCATCGAGACAGTGCTTCCGTCGAAGCGACAGTTTTAGGGAAAACCCAACAGGACGTTTTCCAAAACACACACACACACACACACGGTGGACACGTTTTGCTTCCCATTTGTAAGGAACTGTTAAAGTGCTTTTTTCCTTTTGTTCCGAAACACACAGAACAAAACCGGTCCTGAGCTAACGGAAAGGAAATGGGAAACGGTAAACTGCAGCACGACCGTGGTGCACATTGACCCTTGGACGGATGCATTCGTGTTCGACGTTCACACACAGACACAGCTGGAACCCCGGCAAAGCACGTTCGATCGCAGGGAAGAGATCTCACTTTCAAGAACTCCGTACCTTTGAGGGCACTCGCGCACAGCGAAACGAGCGTCCCGGTTGTGAATGTAGGTTAGTTCCGATCGGGAGAGTTTGTTGAACTTTGCTTCGTCCATTGCAGCGATGTACGGGAACGGCAAGATGAAGTTCGATCCAGTCCGGAAATCCACGAACCTCTTCAAGCTCTTCGAAGGAAAAATTTGCTAAACTCTAAAAGGAAATAACAATTCCTTTCTTTCCCTTTGTTTGTGTTCCCTTGTGTTTTTTTTTTTGCTGTCACGATCACGTGTCGCTGAGTCACAGGAAGAAAAGCAACTTCTGTCAGACATCCAGCATAAAATGTTAATCACGTCGCAACACAACACTTCCTTCCCATTGTAAGGGCCTTGTTTGGGTTGGTAGACAACGAAATCGTTGCTGTTGCTACTGTAGCCGGCATAGCTTTCATTACATCCCCATATCCTATGTAACGGGGCATTGTTCCTTGGTGATAATGGGCGTCGTTGTTTTTTTAGGTTTGCGCTCGGTGTTGCGTACATACTTTTTAGAAAGCATTGCTTTAATTACCAGCGACACACAACGCACGTTTTTATGACGATTTCGGGTGGGGGCTGGTGACCATTCGTCAGAGTAACGCTAGACGAGGAAGTACAGGAAATTGTGAATTGTCCATTAGGGCGATTTTTATCAAACTCACTTTCCTGGGTGACTGAAGCGGATAACTGATTGTGAAGCATCTCTCATGCAGAAACAATATTTCAATTACCTCCGGCCTTTGCTAACCGATATACAAAAACGATCCATTCAAACACGATGACATATGGTGCTGTAATCGTTTTGTGCTAGAAAAACTGTGCTACGGGGCGCCGTGCCAAATTTTAAATTTATCTTTTTCTTTGCTGTTTGACCTTCTCTTCGAGTTGTGCAAACATCCCCTGCTTATCCTGGTGTGTGAGTGTGTCTGCATTAGTCATCTCTTACTCCCAAAAAAGGGATCTCCGGAGGAAAGCACCACTACTCACAACAGCAATAAACCCCAAGCCGGTACCAACACAGCAAACAAAGTCACAACAATTGTGTCCCGAAATAGCTTGCAAAAAGAAAGTTTCATATTCTGTCCAGTCTCACATAACCTCACTCAATGTTAGCCATGTTGGTGTGAATGGTTGTTATCTGTCACGGTACACGATTCACCACGCTCGCACACTCGCACGGTTGGCAATACTTTCCCTACGCCAGTTAAACCGGTTCAGATTTGCTATCTCAGGGGACGCCACAGACGCAGCCGACTGCTGACGTAACAACGGTGATGTGTGCCAATTTATCAAACACATACAGCGCGATCGCCACATTTGTAAGGTTCAGCGAATGGTGTTAGTGGATCAGCTAGTCAAGCTTGCCATGACCGAAAAATGCATACGCCTTGCGGCTGCTACAGATGTTCTACTGCGTATTGGAGCTTTTTTGCATCGAAGAAGGAAGTGGTGACCTTTTGAGTAATGGCGACAGTATTAGCTGATGAAGGTTGTATCGGCCATAGTTATTGCAAATGGTTGCTTACGCATTGCAAGAGAAAACAGCACGTTTACTCAGGAAAACTTACCAAACATGTCTTCTAGAGGATACAAAACCCACAGCACTCTTCATGTTACGTGTGATCGATGATTCTATAATTAGCGCTGTCATGCGATTATAAACCTCACCCTGACCATACAAGCGAGGGCTAGCAAACACAAACGATCAATTTGATGCTTTAAATGGAGTGTTAAATAGCGAGTAGTCAACTTGCATCACTAAACAGATGCTGACGTTGGGAGAAAGTACCTAACATGCGTCATTTCAAGGTTGAGACCATGTTATACTTATTGCGTACCTGCCTTACATAATGCAACAACATCCTTATGCCTCTCTTTACCTCTCCCTCTCTCTCTCTTTACAGTGACCGATAAAATTGACCTCAGCAAAGCCCCCGAAAGCTATGCCCCGTACACGTTCAACCTTTCGGACAAGTTCAAAATTATGGCACAGGATGAGTTGCGCGAGGATGACGATATGCGTGACAACGCCCTGAAGCAGTTCCGCGAATGGATTGCCAAGCATCCACTGATCCGCAAGTGTCGTACCGATGCGCCGTTCCTGTTGCGTTTCCTGCGCACGAAAAAGTTCTCCATTCCGGCTGCCACAGAGATGCTGGAGAAGTACCTAACGATCCGACAGGTGTATCCACACTGGTTCTTCAAGCTAGACATTAACGATCCCGACCTGGAAGCGATCATCGATAGTGGATATCTGTACCCGCTGCCAGAGCGTGATGAGCATGGTCGGAAGATTATCTTCTCCAATGCTGGGAAGTTTGACACAAGTCGGTTCACTTCCGCGCAACTGATCAAGATCCACTCGATGGTGCTGGAGGCGCTGCAAGACGAGGAAGAGTCACAGATCTCGGGATACATTCACGTGACGGATGATTCGGAGCTAAACATTGGATTTTTGGGAATTTGGTCGTTTACGGATATCCGCAATCTGGCGCACTGTGTGCAGAACTCGCTGCCGATGCGTCAGAAGGAGAATCACTTCGTTAACCTGCCCTCGTTCGCGAACAAGCTGTCCGAGTTCATTCTGTCGGTGTTGAGTGAGAAGCTGCGCAACCGTGTCTTTGTGCACCGGGGCTGGGATGAGCTGAAGACGAAGATCAATCCGAAACTGCTGCCCAAGGAGTATGGTGGCACGGTGCCAGTGGCGGAGTGTATCGCGCTGTTCAAGAAGCAGCTCAAGGAGCGCCGTGATATCGTGCTAGCGTTGGACGAGATGGAGATCGAGATCAACAAGAGTACGATCCCGTGGGCTGACAGTACGGATGCGGACATTGCGAGTGGTGTCATCGGTAGCTTCCGCAAGCTGGAAGTGGATTAAGATTTCGGGACTCTTTTCCTATGTCTCTCTCTCTCTCTCTCAGTTTAGTTGTACTTTGGCAAGCGATAGCTTGGGGCGATACTTTGGGCGCTTTGTTAGATTAGTAAGCTTTAGTAAATGTTTGTTCGAAGGTGTGTAAGTGTGCTCCGTCAGGGCATGGATCCCCCTCTTCCCCCCCAACTCCCTCTTAAATAGGACCGTACAAAACGGTCACAAATCCTCAACTTACTTATAAGCAACCGAGCGGCGACACAAACAGTGACACTCGCTACGCCGGGAAGGTGGAATACAGTTACCAAAACAGTCGACCGGTAATGCGTGTCTAGTACTCCTTATCTCGCCAGAGGTACTGTGGATTCATTGGACATGCATGGACGAGTCGCGTTATTTCTTAATACGTTCTTCGCATCCTTCCTTACGAACGGATGAACAGTTGCTTCTTGACGGTTTGATTTCCTTATTTTTATTCCGCATTCCTAAAAAAAAACTGCTACGTACAACTGTTAAGGTTAGGGAAGGTTACTTCAACGGCCAACATTTACATCTCGCTGTGATCGAGTTTCTGTGTGCTTTGTTGCGTTATTGTTGTTGGTTAAATTATTGTTTCGTGTTGTACGTGTTATCCTACCGGTGTTCCGGGTTCGTTTCAGTAGGAATGCACTGGATTATAGCAGTATTGGACATTGCGCGAAAAGATCGCGATCGAGCTTGGGAGAGCTAACACACGCGCTGACACAGAGGAATTGTAATCGTTAGCTATTAAGTAAGCACAACAACTGGAAACAAATATATTCAATTATAACCTTTTAAATGTCGTTTGTTTTTGTTATAGTCTTGGATTAGTGTAATGTATCGGAAAACTGCAGGCTTCAAAAGACATAGCATACGAGCGATGATCACCTATGTGCGCCTAAAAGTATGCAACTAGCTTTACAGCCAAGCGATACACATGGATACAGTGTGTAGGAAGCAACATCACACATTGCCCGTAGTCTTATTTGAATGGGTTTTCATTTATTTTGCTCTCATGCTGATAGATATGATTGCAGATTATAATTCCTGTTCATGTAAAGTCAATATCTAATGCAAAGAATTGCGTGGAGGGCATTTGAATGGCTTTCAGACGTCTCTACCATAGTTTCTACGAATAAGTAAGGTAAGGTAAGTTTCTAGGGTATTAACATCGGAATATCTTGAACGTAAGATAACGATAATCGTTGAAAAAACACAGAAATTGATCTGAACAGAATTCAGATGAAATTAAAATGATAATTAGTTAGTGATGCTACAACAATATCAAAATTCGATTAAAATTTGATGATGCTCTGAAAGGAGCATTCAAGAACATCATATCTATCACAAATAAACAAAAACCGTCTTTAATATTTCTTAAAGACTTGCTTATATGCACACCATTTTGACTTAATCTACATCAATATTCTATAACTTATTCCACACACTTTCATTCAACTTCCCTGCACGTGTAGTCACCACTTAACATCGCTCTCAACTGCGACGACCACTCTCTTTCGGTTCACTCACGAATGCAAAAGACCGCTTTTTGACATTGACCGCCAAATCGGTCAGTAGGCTATTATTTTGTCTTGCATCGTGAGAGATCAGCGGGTTGTTGGCCTCGGCAGCGTGGAAAAGGAAACGGACCAACTTCGGACCGCATCTGTTTCCCTTAATGTGATGATAATTTAACGACACAAGATTAGGATAAGATGCATCGTAATCGTGGTTAAGGATAAGATTGCATTCAAGGTATGCCGGGTCGGGACAATGTACGGAACTACTAAACCTGCCTTCTTGTAACTTTGTATTGATTTTACAAACGCACACACACACACACACACACACCACGGCATGACACATCACAGTCTTAATAATTATTGACCTCGAAAAAATAGGAAACTTCGATAGACCAATCCCACGGCTACACACACACAAAGTTCGTCTTTTGCGCACAACATTACACAATTACAGTACCCAATCAATCGCCCACGTTTAGATTTCTTCTTCAGCCACTGATGACAGGAATCGCACACATCAGGCACGTCGCTCATTACGTGAACCTTTAACCCCTGGGTGGCTGCAGCGCCACAACGCCCTCAATCGTGTGGCCTTCAGCTAATTTGGTCCTACCGAGCGGGCGCCATCATACACATCCACTGCCACAGATTACGGGGCGTCTGGAAACAACGGATTCCAATTCATCATGTGCCATTGTGATTGCTTCATCCGTCCGCACATTGCGTACATAGGCATAATATGCGCGAGGTGTCTTAAGCCACCACCTGGTGGGAACCACCTGAAAGGAACCGCATCTCATCCTCCGGCCAGCTGTTCCAACACTGATCTCTGATTTGAAGTCAAGATTTGAAACATCTCCTCGCCCAATTATTCACACAGAGGATGCTCCTAATCAATCGATCGCAAATTTTGCATCCATTCCGTTGTGCATAATGTAGTTCGAGCTCCTAACAAGGGTTCGGTTCTGCTCCGAAAACTGGACCGTAGCTTAAGCTGACCCACTTGAACAATGCGCAGAGAAAATCGTCCATCTACACTAGAGGAGCTAAGCCACACATGATCATCATCATCCAGCACCATTCAACCCGATCCGTAGATAATCGGTTTGTTTCATGTTCCAAGAGCCTGCGTCTGCGTTCTCCGAATGTCACAAAATCGTTATCCACCGGGTAGATAATGCCCGATACAAATCTCTTTCACATTCACGATCATAATTGGCCACTAAACAGTCCGGCCAATTGTTAGGTCGCGAGTACACGACTTGCCGAACTGCTGAAACGATGCAAACGTGAGCTGTTTTCCATATTTCTCCCAGCGCTAATCGAGCCAACCAGTAGCAGCAGCAGCAGCACCCCGATCAAGATCGTCATCTTCGTCCATCGTCTACGGCGAGAGCCTCGGGGACATGCATGGCCTGGTCGCACGAGGAAAACTCAGCGCGCAACTTCCTGCTTGGGAAATCGTGGCTACTGTGGGCATATCTCTCGAAAAATAGAAAAAAAAATAATGTCTTTCTACGTGTAGCTGGTTGGTTTGTGAAAGGAATCAAAATCTTTAACACCTCAGGAACGTGTGCCAAACAGCGAAGCAAGGCAGGCAATCGGTTGTGATGCAATACGGGAAATTTGTGCACGATCATGTAAACAACAGCTCGCTCGGTTTCCTTCAACAGTGTCTGTACAAGCGATCTACAAGAGGCAGTAGAAAAACAATCACTCTCCATAGTGTTCAACTCGTATGGTTTTCGTTTATTGACATTTAAATAATAACATATAGCTACACATATCATTTACACCGTGGAATAACTACAGATGGCGCCACTTGAACACTGAAGCGATCTACATTGCCCTGCACACGTCGAGAAGGACCTAATTGTATAATGTTCGTACCGCCTGTTTGTCTGTGTGTGGTTTAGTGACACAAATTACTACCTGCCTGTGACAGCTCGCTTATCGCCTCGGGTCCATCGAGCTTTCCATTCTCTAGCCCCGGGATCGTAGGTTAAAGATCATCCGACATACACACCACACCGGCAGGCCAAACAACTTCATCAATAAATACACGGATGCGTGATACGTGGTGGCGAGATGTGCAGCATTATGTCAACACTGTTGTGGTGCAGCAAATGAGATGTGTCCTCCTGCCGCTGACGATAATCGATGACGATCGCACTCCGGTGAACACGACTCATGATCACCACTCGTCACAGGAACACTTTGACGAAGAAGTCTTCGTGAAAATGAGTCAATTTTTTGGCGAGAAAAAGCCCTGCCGGTGTAAACGCGATTTATGAGTATGGGTTGAAGCTGTCGGGCGTTACGTAAAGCGCTGCCGGTTCACTTAAGGGCCCCCCCCGCACACTAGGTCTTGGTGTCCTTATGCGACCAACCAGCGGCGATAAAGTAGTCGATCGATAGTTTTGGCTAGACATCAACAGGATCTTCAGGGAACACCGATAGACATAATTGAATGACGAGTAAACCACACGTACCCTAAAGTGTGCTATAAAACGCTACCATTCCTACCAGTGACGATCGTTAGTGGGTTTCAGCATTCCGGATTGCATGAGAAGTACGTCTTGAGGCACATGCACCGACCGTCGGGAGGTGTTGCGAACAGTGCGAACGAACAATGCCAACAGTGTGGTTTGCGTGCCGGGAACCGGATTTTGGAAACCGGTCAAAATGCACAATAATGATTGGATTTGCGGGTGATTAAGATAAATTAAAACTGGCCGTCTTCTCTGCTGCTGGTGTGCGGGTTAGCCAACACGAACCCAGGTCCAGGGGAGGCGTTGCTTGCTGACGAATTCTTCCATCTGTCAAAGGTAGTAGCAGCAGCGTGTGTTTTGGTGCGTGTTTTGTAGTAATAATGAGCTCAATACACCCGATCTGTGGCCTTCTTCTAATCTAATCCGGCTTGCAGTGCGCGTCCATGTTTGCTAACGGTTGCCTCTTCTTCCATTGCACAGGGTTTTTTCTTTTTCGGTTTTCGGGGCAGTTAAACGGATAATCGGAATCTCGGAGCACCGGAGGCGCACTAAAATTTTGGTTAAATGCAATTAGGAAATAACGATTCGTGTGGTGCGCGGGTGCGCTGTAAGCTTGTTGCAGCCACACGACGAGACCGCACGCCATCCTACTTGCTGCCTAAACTTTTGCTCTGCCACCTACCTAACCACCCGTGCGCCATCATTTCATTTCCCTTCGAGCCGTTTGGGAACCGTGAATGGGTAGTAATCGGGTGAGGAAATCGGTCATTTTTCCTCATCTCTCGGAGTTGCACCGGGCCGAGCAAAGATGCGGTGTGTAGCGGTGGAGCAGAGTTGTGGAATGTGCGCTTTGGGACTGTGTCTGGAGAACAACGGCGAGATAGAAATGGAAAACCGAATCGTTTTTCGTGGCTTATTTTTCGTGAACTTGCGGTCTGGATGGTACTTGAGTTGTTCGATGCTCTGCTCCGAAGCCTTCGCCAACCAATTCAGCCTGCTCCAGTGTGCTTGCTGAATTCGTTCGTTATGGAAAATAATATTGCCTCCGCCCGAAATAGCAAAGATGGCGTTTTGACTTAATTGGGCCGTGATGCGATCGGGGCACACTCCCCACACAGACCTCAACAATGCACCGAACAATTGCCACAGTTTATGCCGTCGCGGTACGAGATCAAAGTATTGCGCGATTAACCTGCAACCTAATGCCTGAACGGGCGCGTTTAGCCCCGGTCTAAAGGAATGTCTGAAGTGTGTTTTGATAAGACCCCACACACACACACACACACTGGTCTAGAAATGTTTACGCTCTTTGGATTTGCGCGAAGGTCCCTACAAGCAAAGCAGCGAGGATGAAGTAACCGTTTCACCGGTTTATTAAGATATTGCATGTAAATATCTATTTAAAGCAACGAGAACCCCAGCGGTCACTCCGATACTGGTTGGAGTTCGGAAAATGGGTCATCTACGCATTTAACGATACACAACGTACGATGACGATAAATCATTACACCGGAGTCGTAAAAAAAAACACACAGACCGATTCCGAACGTTGCAAATGACAGGCAAATGCAAAAGCTCACACACTGTCGAGCGCACTGGACAATGGTGGTTGCCTTGAATTAAAAATTGTGTGTAAAATCAATATTTACATTCAGGGCAGCAAAACACTCCATCCCACAGAAAGGCTTATTACGGTGTACACCTTTACAATACCAACACCACGGTCAATCGATCAAGCCCAAACTGTGGGACGCAAAAGAAGAACTTACGCGTACGCACTTCTACCGCAAACAAAAAAGGCGAGATAACATTTGGCAACCGAAAACCGCTGCTTTGGAGCGCGCAAATTAAGAAAGGAATTTGAACTTTTTCGTTTGCGAAAGTACGGTAAACTTGTGACCGAAAGTTGAAACGTTTGCGTATGCAACACGCCGTGAGAAAATGCATATTCATTAAAATGGGAATTTGATAAAAAGGGGTGGAGAGATGGTTGTGGGGGGGGGGGGAACAAAAGCTTCATCGTTTAAGTGTTTTAAACCATCGAATAAAAACGTCGTTATGGCGTTGTTAGGAAGATGTCTTAATATAGCTGCCATTCTTTCTCTCCCTTCTCTCTCACTCTCGTTTTCGCACTATTACTACTTCTACTACTACTACTACTACTACAACTACTACTGCTAGTACGGCTCCTACTGTTAGCCGGACCTTTCTCCCTGGCGTTCCCGTTTACCTCCAATCCGTTTTTGTTTTTTCTACGGGAACGGCACGGCCGGAACCTTATAATGATAGCCGTCGGCTTCGAGTGTGTGCGATGGCAGTACCGAGGACGGTACGCTGAGTCCATTCTCCGGTGCCTCGTAGTTGTAACCGTCGTCGTTCGGATCGGCTATCCTGGACTGGATCTCCGTCTCGTCGGCACTCGATTCGGCGACCAGTGTCGTCGTTTCGCTCGAGGATGTCGACGGGCGGTACGTGGTGATCGTATCGTTCTGCGTAACTACGACCGCGCCTCCAGTTGTCGTTGGAGTGAGCAGATCTAGGAGCGAAGGTCCGGTAGGTTCATCCGCCCCGAGTCGTGCCTCCGGTTGCTCTGGTTCCGTTTGCTCCGTTGCCGCAGGGAGATCCGTTGTTGCTAGCGATGAGGTTACGGTTGTGGTGACGGTGGATGACACAGTTGTCGTTGTTGCCTCACTCGTTCCGAGCGTCGTCGATGGTTCATCGTCGATTCGGAGTTCCGGCACAAAATCGGCCTGGCTCGCCACCTGGCTCGTTTCCTGCATCTGATTAATAAGCGCAATCACGGACGAGGCATCATCGATCGGTGCGGCCGTTTCTTCTGGGACGACCGCTGCCACTGTGGTCGTTTGCTGCTGACCTTCCGTCGTTTGCTGCTCGTCTTGCTCTTGTTGCACCAGACTGTCCGCTTCTGGAACAGCGGGTGCAAGTGTTGTCGCGGGTTCTGTGGACTGTACTGGAACTACGGTCGTGCCGGTACTACTACTACTTCCCGCTGTGCTTCCTGTGGTCGTTGAGTCATCCGAATCAAATCCAGTACGAACGATGATCTGGAAGCCATTCGCATCACTATCCGGTGGTAGGTACTCCGGAGCTGAGGTGGATGCGGCCTCGGTTGAGGTTTGTTGCGTCACGACACTAGAGACTGTGGCCGATGCATCGGGATAAACTGACGCTTCCGGCAGCTTGGGATATGGAGCAGGAGTTTCCGTTGGGGCCTGGAACGTGGTCTACGCATTTAACGATACACAACGTACGATGACGATAAATCATTACACCGGAGTCGTAAAAAAAAAGCACACAGACCGATTCCGAACGTTGCAAATGACAGGCAAATGCAAAAGCTCACACACTGTCGAGCGCACTGGACAATGGTGGTTGCCTTGAATTAAAAATTGTGTGTAAAATCAATATTTACATTCAGGGCAGCAAAACACTCCATCCCACAGAAAGGCTTATTACGGTGTACACCTTTACAATACCAACACCACGGTCAATCGATCAAGCCCAAACTGTGGGACGCAAAAGAAGAACTTACGCGTACGCACTTCTACCGCAAACAAAAAAGGTGAGATAACATTTGGCAACCGAAAATCGCTGCTTTAGAGCGCGCAAATTAAGAAAGGAATTTGAATTTTTTCGTTTGCAAAAGTACGGTAAACTTGTGACCGAAAGTTGAAACGTTTGCGTATGCAACACGCCGTGAGAAAATGCATATTCATTAAAATGGGAATTTGATTTTATTAATACACACTATTGCAATAAATAGCCACGCTAATCGAGGGAAAACAAAATGGTTGGAATGATGGTTTTGGGGGGGGGGGGGAACAAAAGCTTCATCGTTTAAGTGTTTTAAACCATCGAATAAAAACGTCGTTATGGCGTTGTTAGGAAGATGTCTTAATATAGCTGCCATTCTTTCTCTCCCTTCTCTCTCACTCTCGTTTTCGCACTATTACTACTTCTACTACTACTACTACTACTACAACTACTACTGCTAGTACGGCTCCTACTGTTAGCCGGACCTTTCTCCCTGGCGTTCCCGTTTACCTCCAATCCGTTTTTGTTTTTTCTACGGGAACGGCACGGCCGGAACCTTATAATGATAGCCGTCGGCTTCGAGTGTGTGCGATGGCAGTACCGAGGACGGTACGCTGAGTCCATTCTCCGGTGCCTCGTAGTTGTAACCGTCGTCGTTCGGATCGGCTATCCTGGACTGGATCTCCGTCTCGTCGGCACTCGATTCGGCGACCAGTGTCGTCGTTTCGCTCGAGGATGTCGACGGGCGGTACGTGGTGATCGTATCGTTCTGCGTAACTACGACCGCGCCTCCAGTTGTCGTTGGAGTGAGCAGATCTAGGAGCGAAGGTCCGGTAGGTTCATCCGCCCCGAGTCGTGCCTCCGGTTGCTCTGGTTCCGTTTGCTCCGTTGCCGCAGGGAGATCCGTTGTTGCTAGCGATGAGGTTACGGTTGTGGTGACGGTGGATGACACAGTTGTCGTTGTTGCCTCACTCGTTCCGAGCGTCGTCGATGGTTCATCGTCGATTCGGAGTTCCGGCACAAAATCGGCCTGGCTCGCCACCTGGCTCGTTTCCTGCATCTGATTAATAAGCGCAATCACGGACGAGGCATCATCGATCGGTGCGGCCGTTTCTTCTGGGACGACCGCTGCCACTGTGGTCGTTTGCTGCTGACCTTCCGTCGTTTGCTGCTCGTCTTGCTCTTGTTGCACCAGACTGTCCGCTTCTGGAACAGCGGGTGCAAGTGTTGTCGCGGGTTCTGTGGACTGTACTGGAACTACGGTCGTGCCGGTACTACTACTACTTCCCGCTGTGCTTCCTGTGGTCGTTGAGTCATCCGAATCAAACCCAGTGCGTACGATGATCTGGAAGCCATTCGCATCACTATCCGGTGGTAGGTACTCCGGAGCTGAGGTGGATGCGGCCTCGGTTGAGGTTTGTTGCGTCACGACACTAGAGACTGTGGCCGATGCATCGGGATAAACTGACGCTTCCGGCAGCTTGGGATATGGAGCAGGAGTTTCCGTTGGGGCCTGGAACGTGGTAGTGGTCTGAGGTTGCTGTGTTGTCGGGGATGACGTGCTCGGTTCCTTCGGCACTACCAGCTCCGGCAGTGGTTTCGGGGGAAGATATTCAAGCGAGTTCTTTGCGGTTGTCGTTGTCGTCGGGACGGTGGTCGTGGCGAGCTGATTGATGTCGCTTGCCTCACCGATCACTTCGTTGATGTTGGTTGGAAGCATTACCTCGGGTTTCTTGTAGCCGTAGCCGTCATCGTTGTCGAATTCTTGCTGAGTCGAAGAAATCCCATAAGTGGAGGGTGCTGGGGTTGTGGTAGTGGTGGTGGTGGTGGTGGTAGTGGTTGGAGCTTGCGTAGTTGTGGTGGTGGTACTGGTTGTAGTCGAAGGAGAACTTGGCGGTGCCACTTTATCAACGTTCGACGACTCTTCACCATCCTCCGGGGGCAGATACTCCGGTGCCTGTGTCGACACCGGGCTGACTAGATTCGAGTCCGGATGGACATCGAGCGGAAAGTCTGGCTTCTGATAGTCGTACCCGGAACGTTCCTCCAACCGTCGGAACGGTGACGGTTGGTTGTCTGGCAGCGGGAACAAACTAATCTGCGGTATCAAGGCCCCAATATTTGCTGCATCACCCGTCCTAATTTCGGTGGCGACTGCACCATTCCCATTAACCGACACCGTGGTACCGATCAAGCTTTGACGCTTCTGCTTGTCACCAGTCTTTTTCAGCAGATGCGATACGTCCGGCCGGGCAAGGCCGCTGGTCACCAGACAGGCGGCAAGTATGAGAAGTTTCCACATCTAGAAAAATAGAACAGAGTCAATGTTGTTAAGACCGTTCGCCGACGAAAGAAGCTATCAACAAGTTCGTTAAAAACCCGCTCCCAATGTTCAAAATTACTCTTGTGACATCGGTAGCGGGGGCTTAGATTTATCACAATCACATTGTGCAGGTTGTCGCATTGTGCAAGAGGTTGCCACCTCACCACGTTTACCCACTTTTGCTATCGATGAACCGGCGTGCGTACGCCATCGTTGGACAGAGGATTGCATCTCCAATAAACCAAATCCAACCATGTTTTATTTTTACATGTGGATGCCTTTCACCACAATTAACAAACTCATCTTCAATCTCTCATCCAATGCCGGCAACCCACCACAGACAGACCGTACAGTACACTATAAGCCCGGCCACAACAGGGCATTATGCAAAAGACAAACAAACCGGGACACCAAACCAACCGTTCGGCACTGACACCTACCGAGGGAGCCGTTTTTTTTGCCAGCTTCCAACATGCTTCGTTCCCGATCGTTGCCAACTTAAGCGGGTAGCATCTTCTGGATAAAGCTTCGCGCCCATCTCTTTCCCACACAGTAAAGATCGAGATCCTGTGATACTATACAGGTGACAGCAGTAAATGGTGGCCGTAGTAAATCGAATTAAATCAACCAACCACCACTATCTGACGCCACTGGTTTTCCAATCTTAAAGACGTCGTGATAGACAACCAACAGCTTAAGCAGAAGACACTTATGACGGGAGACCATGCCTCTCTTTCCATCACACGCATTGCTGATCGTTAAGTACCAGAAGTGCTCGTTCGCCAACAAAAACACCTTCCCCCAAAACGTCAATGACATCGCCAGTCGGGATCTTCGCCTGACTGACTGACTGACTGACTCACTGACTTACAGTGTGAGTGTCCGATTGACCGATATGTGAATTAGCATCCTCCAGTCACTGCGGTTAGCACGCGCGAAAGTAAAAACGCGCACGCTGAATATGAAAAGTAGGTTTCTAAAACGGTTTTTTTTTGGTACATCTGAACGATCCGATCCGAACGATCGGGAGGCTATTGTGTAATGCGTGAAGATGGGTCATAACAACAACATAATATGGTGGCCACTGGGCGCTTCACCGGATATTTGAATAGTGATCGCGAACCCCCGTTTTTTAAGGTTACCGGCATCGGAGAATGCGTTTTGTGTCCGCACGCAGCCCGGATTTAGCTGATCAATCTCGATCAGCTCTCAAGTACGGGAAGATCGTCCGCTCACTCTCGCCCTGACCGATCGTATCCGATCCCGTAACAGTTTAGCGGGTAGTTTATTACGTTTGGTGAGATAAAAGCTGACCTTTCCGTACTGGTCATCGTCACTAATTTGGACTGCCATTTGGCGAAGTCGGTCAATATTCGCATCGATTTCCTTGCGCGAAATAAATTAAAACGTAACGGAACAGAATGTCATCGTGGAGATGTTGGCGTTTTCCTGCCGTTTTTTTATTGCTTGCTGAGAGTGCTGTAAAAAGATGTTCCAGATGGTGTGTGGACGGTGCTACCTGTAGCCTTGTCTAGCGCCGATCGTGGTACCGCAGTGGACGACTCAATCTAATAATGTCATTACCACGGTACATAACAACAACGACGGCAGCAGTAAAAAACAAACGAGAGCCAACGCAATATTAATGGTTAACATGATTTAATTACCTCGATGCCGTAGTTTCGCTTGGGCAAAATGGTACCGTTCCCTCTCGAAAATTGAGATGCGCTGTGTTCATTATCTCTGCTAATGAACGGATGAACTTTAGCTTAAAATTGAAACCCGACCATGATTACGCACTCTCAAGGTTACTCGCCATTGCACCACGATCAGCAATGATCACGATCGATTCATATCTTTGTAGCGTAACGTTTTTAGATCACATTTCTACACCACGCTTCTAAGATGTCCAAGATCTAAATCAAGTGTTCCCGATCGGTGACGGTTCCTGCACTCCCGCAAACGTCACTGCAATCAAATAAAATGCATCCAATTAAGAGCACGCTGCTGTCTACCCTTTTTCCGACCCCGTGGATATCTTCATGCGAATATCTTAGGTTAGGATTTATGTAACTTTCTTATTGCCCTCCCGAACGACCCTAAACTTTCATCACGCCCGCCTAATCGACAGAACAATGATACAAATTGTGGCCCGACATTCGTGCTCGTGCGCACGGTTTCGATTGCATTTCCTAACCCCAACCCATCCATCCATCCACAGCAAAACTGGGATGTCAGAAGAATAGATCCATAAAATAACGCACCGCAACAAGAAGAAATCTGTGGCCGCGAGTGTCCGATCACCTCCGGCCGTGTGGAAGGTGTCGACGGGATCGTCGGTTGGTGCAGACGAAGAGCCGCAAAGACCTTTCGCTTGTGGTCTGTCTAATGGGAAAATTCGTTTCCCGGCAATAGCCCCCCAAAAAAAAAGAGACCTCAGCCCCACAGCCTCCATACAAACCCCGGACCAAAAACGGTCATTCACGCACATTAGCTTCACCTTCTCCCGATTGGCCCGCCAACTAGGGCGTCACAGTTTTTCCCTTTCACTGACTGTAGTCGGGGGTTGTGGCGTGCATCTCTAAGCTCAGCCTTAGAAGCGTCCCAAGATGGATGGATGCGCTTGGTCCATGTGCCTCCGAAACGGGTCAGATCTTTCTTTCGCTCTCATCGCCACCACCATCACATAATCATCATTACCAAACGGTGGAGAGTCTGGCGTGTAAATGTTTCGTTTTTTTGTGTGTATTCAAGCGGGTACTGTACTCGAACAAACGATCGAATAGTGCCATAAATATCACCGCCAACTAAGACAACGGTGATTGCACACGATGGTAACGACTGGGTATCGATTACACACGGAAGATTCATGCTCGATGATCGATCGAACCGAGCAGCAGAACACAATCGTCGATTGAAAAGGTCTCGGGTGATCGGTCCTTCCTGCCGAGTCCACCCGGGTGCACCTTCTTCACGGGAGGAACTTCAGCGACATTGCATAACGGGCGAATCGCCGAATGCGCAAAACGATCGCCATTGACTTTTGTTGTCGAATGCCTGCACTTTCGCCGGCATATCCACCAACAGCCGACGGTGGTTGCGATCTTTGCCAACCGTTTGGTGATCTTTTACTTTCTCGTTTACCGCGTGTCTTCTTGAGGACAGGCAATATATTGGTTCCTCTGGAGGATCACAATGCAACAACGCACAACCCCGCATATCTTTCTTCCAATCTTGCAAGACCTTCTCCTATTCCCGACAGACGGCAACTCCGGAAATATGATTCAGGACGAACACTCACCATGGTTTTATCACGTTGGTTTCTGTAGAAGACTGAGTGCTGTTTGGAGACTGGTAAGGTGTCGTATCAAAATTCTAGTGTATCACAAAGTTCTCAGATTTTTTTGAGAAACGAACTTCAAGCTCTCCAACCACTACAATATGTCCCGGAACACTATCACAACCAAAGTCTGGTTCACTTATCACTTCACAACCTTAGCACCATATACCCGCACACAACTGATCACGAGCACCCTTCGAACTGTCGACTCTATAACAAGGAAAACAGAAAATAAAATAAAAAAATCAATTAACAAATTCACACTATCAAGCTTAACTCCAGCGGCGAAACAACAGAACGAATCCCTAACCTGCTGCCGTGACAGGATCGATCGTAAAGAGCCGAAGATGATCTGACGGTTCGCACGGCGCGAGTAGCACGAATGAAGCGCAGGACTCATCAATCGACTAGCTTTATATGAGCTTTGCGCTGCAGACCACCCCACGCTACTACTACCCCAAAACGCTCCCCGATCTCGCCCCCCCTGCGCGAACTACCCCCGCAGATGGAAGGGAAACAGTACTGGCGCATTCTCCTGCCGAAAATGAGATGCCCCATAGACGCCCTCGAGTCGAGGGAGGAAAGCCGTCTGGAGCAGCGGTGGGGAGAATGCCGCGCATCGCACGGGCCAGTTGTTCTTCTGCACAACAGCAGAGCCCAAAACCCGAGCGAAACACAACCCGACCGCCGGCTGCTCCGGAGCTGTGTGCGATAAAACTTTGGAGGGAGGACCTCGAGGAGATCGAGCTAACGCTGTAACACACTGCAGAACTGTTCGTGATGAAGGGAGGGAGAGCAGGAGAGAGAGAGAGAGAGAGCGAGAGCTGTTTGCGTTTAGTATAGTGGCGGCACGCAGTGGGGTTACTGCTTGGGACCTCGGCAAAACCATTTTCCAACCGATAGCAGACGATCGAGATTACGATATTGTTTGCCCACAACATGTGTCCGAGCATCAATCAATGTAGATCTTCAAAAGCTGTTATGGATTTGTTTTTGGGGAAAGATGCTTAACGAGCCACTAAAACTTAAACTATTAAGCAGATAATAGAGGGCAATTATCGGCCCCATCGATACACAGCCTCTCCTAGCCACAATCAGTTCGTGCAGTTCGATGGCCACTCCTGAGCTCATCCCAGCAACGGGTCGTCCGAGAGTAGCAGACCGTATTGAGTTGCAGCAAAATGTCAAACCTTAACATTTGACGGTGGCGCTTCGGGAGACACATGCATGAATGTACGGTCTTGTCCTGCACGCCACACGCCCTGCTGTCGCGTTCCCACAAAACAAACATTGCGCCGCATTCCACCAGGACCTGGTTTGCGAACCAGGAAGAAGTACTGGCGAGCGACGGTGCACCCAACCGCAAGTGATAACTGCCGGCAGCTGCGGAACCCCCGAAAGCGGAGCGAGTTACTGGTGGAGCTAATCGTGCTGCAACCGACTTTACTGGTGCGGTGTTGTCTGGTGCATTCCATTCATCAGCACGCATCGGTGGCAGCTTTTATGATACTAGCAATCCCTGGTTTGGGGACTTATGGGGACATCAGGTACGGTTCTTCTTCGGGTGCTTATGATAGGCAGTCTCTCCGAGATATTGCTTCTTTTCGCAACCGAAGTGTGACTAAAGCAACAGTTGCCTTTATCATCATTCACCGAGATATGTGGCACGCATGAACAACGTAAAAATGCAACAAAGAACACAGATGCTCAATAATGGAAGTTGAGGAAGGTTAGGTTATGCGATTTCGTTTTAGAGCCACCCTCCACAACACGGTTCCATAGTGTAGCGGTTATCACGTCTGCTTTACACGCAGAAGGTCTCCAGTTCGATCCTGGATGGAACCAAAGAGAGTTTTTTTCTTGGTGGACAATATGCTCTACTATTTATAGTACATACCATAATCAATTATAGCATATTTTTACTGCTCATCACCAATTAATTAAACGACTGGATGCAGCACCTTTGCTCCACCTAACACTGAGAATATTAACCTTTTAAAAGGCCACCGCCAAAAACGGTATCAATATTAGTTTCCATAATTGTGTTAGCTTCCTCTGCCAGCCTTAAATGTCATCCGAGACGCGAATTCTGGTCGATTAAAAGGCAAGAATAATGTGGTGAAGAACGCTCTGTGTGTAATTGGCCTTCAGCTCGAAAGAATTAGGCTAATGTGTGTGTAATAAAATAAATAGAGACGCTAAAGTTTTGAGCGACTTTGGATTGATGTCATATAAAAATAAACATCCCAAGACCAAAGCTATGCAACGAGTTCAGCAAAACGCTTCCTCTTTTGTTCATGCTATCCGTATCCATAACCTTTTCGTTTTCAGGACATGTGAAGTCCACAACGCCCTGTGTCACGAGAGCTTTCCCTTTGGTTTTGGGCAGCACACTTTATGCTGGTCGTACGCATGCAAATATTTCTTCAACCTCATTTCCTACAGGTTCGGTATGTGTGCCGTACGCGTCCTGTCCGATTCATATGCCACACTTTTGTGATCGATCCGTGCGCGATCGTGTCATATAGTTAAGGTTCTGGTATGCATCACCTACCTTCCTTATGCACACGCAGATTATGCAATGCTGACGACAAAATCAGACACACACACAGGCCATGATGGTTCCGTTCCTACCGGAGACCTCGGCAGGTCTCGGCAACCGTTGTTGTATCATCGGAATCCTTTAACGTCTCCTCCGATCCGATGATTTACGGTGCCCATTAAAGCAAGGAGTCTGATGGCCTTTTGATGGCCACGGTGGTGGAGAGAGTATGGCCAGCAGAAGTAGCTGGGGCAGCTTTATGCTTCACCACAATCCATTGACGGTGTTTGTGGTGTGGAGCTGGAACCGAACGGTACGATGAATGTGTTTTAATGCGTCTGTCGGTCGCTTTTGTTTTATCCACTTAGGCAGAGTGCCATACAAATCATACTTTTCACACCCGTGTCGTCGTGTGGACAGGCGACTGCTGATCGATTGAATTGTTCACAGTAATTGGAACGAGGATCACTCGGAATGGACGATCGTGACAGCCGCCTATTACATATTGATCGTCATAATTATTTGCCAGGCAGGGGATTTTGCTATAACTCGTTCCAGCTATTATGAAGCCCTAGGGGGAGATCCTGGTTGCTGGTGTGAAACCATTTATCTGGGATATTTTAATTAAATCAACACATTCGATGACACATTCCTCGGTGCGCCATTCGTCATCCAATCAACGTTCTAATCTAATCAAACGCATCAGCTATAAATTATTCTACCATCTTGGATCTGCGTGTAATTGGACCGAATACGCCAACACAACTGCCATGACATCTGGCACCTTGCTGAGCTCATGAGCATCGCACATTCATTTCCCATGATCAAACAAGGATCGCATCAACATACCAGGACGACTTAAACGACACCCTCCAACAGACGCTTCATCCGCTTTCGATAATGAGTCAATCAGCATCGCTCGGTTAAGGTACGATGTCACCAGCAACAATAGGAAGCAAGAAGAGAAAACCCTTGCCCTTCACTTTGGTGAGAAATTGTGACGCGTAGGATGTATGAACCCTCCCACAAAACCAAAATCGGCACCAAAGCCCCCTTTAAACCTTGACCGCTAGAGCAAACAGACAGAGTGGAAAGTTGATCCAGCCGGGCAAGGTAACGGAGCCGATCGGAAAGCGAGCTAACTTCCATCCCTTTACGGTGACAGTTTTATCGTCCTAATCGGCTTCCTCCAAGGGCAAACTAACACCTCTCTCGGACACGACGGACACGTTCACAGTCTGCCGTGTTTGTTACGCTCCACTTGTAACAACAAAACACGAAACAGAAACATCCAAAGACTATTATGGAAATTTCGCTGTTTGACTTATCTTTTGGAGGCAGATGCGCTCCGGTCCCATCATCCCGAGCCCGTTTAGGTCACCACCATCGCCACCTTCCAAAATCCTTGCATCGCGTAACGACCCGCCGGCTGTGTGAGTTGACCGTCGCGCGCATAATTAGGCTCGCACGATGCACGTGAACGAGCGAATGTAGGTCTTCTGCTTTTGCTATCGCTAGCGGAATAGCACGCTTATCGGCATCCTTTTGGTCGTGCGTGTGAAGTGGAGTTAACAACACCTCTTTGAAGGAATATACCTGGTGGTACCTTTCACTCTCGGCAGACTGGGTACATACCTGGATGAAGTTGCTCAATGAACCATATTGATCGGTAGTAGTAAGTTTGTCGCTCATCACACAGCTCTCGGCAGTGGGCCAAATCCCGGCGAGTGGAGCAATTAAATGTCAATAAGGTGAAGTGTTTCTTGCGTGAGAATTCAACTACCCATACTGGGTGCAACGACGGCGTTGTTTGGACGTCCAATTGGGGGTACGCTCTTCAAGTGCATAATTCTAGCACGTTGGAAATGAAACGGCCGGCTGACGGCGCATTGTAGCATAATAATGTCATTAAACTTGACTCCAGTATGCTTCAGGTGACTGCACTGGAAGTCCGCAAGTATCTCCCTTAAGGTCGTCCCCGTTTTGAGCGATCGGAGAAGAGGAACATCGTACCGGCGAGCCCTTACGAGAGCAAACAAAGCAATTAATACTCATTGCTGATGTACGAGGGCGCGTGCCTGTCACAATATTCCAACCCTTAGTCCTAGTTACGGCTCAATATGCTCACAGCACTCGGGACCGTGCTCGATAACCTTACGCTTGAAGATGCGCCGCTCATCATCATCACGATGAGGATACGCGCCATACTTGATGGGAGGCCCTTCGCCCGATATCGATACCCTTTTGTGTGGCGCACAAAAATGGCACACCGATCGGTTTTGGACGGCGAGTTTGCCGCCGACAACGTCTGTCACGTCATACCGAAAAGGCCATCACTACACGTCCTGAAACGACGCATGGACGCATTTTCCACCGCGTCGCCATAACTTCCCCATAGACCAGCTGAAGGGGTGGTCTATCTGAAACGCATTCGAGAGGTTAGTCGGCTCACGATCGGGAAGTCCATCGACGGACGGACACGTAACCGCCGTGTGTTCCGCGCGCGCGCGTTTGTCCCGCGTTCCGTTGCAGTTTTTTCGCATGTTGCCCGTGTTGGGGAGCGCAAGCAGCATAACTTTTTTAGCATAAGATGAATAGTAATCATCCCACACGGTGGAAAAAGGCACGACCGGTACGCCCAAAACGCCGTTCCCCAAACGGTCGCAGCCGCTGGGACAATGGACCAAGCGGACGGTATGGATAGATGAGATTATATCATCGGAATCGGGGGTCCGGTGTCACAAAACCAGGCGAAGATGAAGAAGACTTACCAAAGTATGGCGAAAAGTGCGCACTGTATGCTAATGAGCTATATTTTAAAAATGTAACATATTGGAACCGATGGCCCGAGACTGGCGGAATCGTTTCGAAGGGAACGTTGCGTCGGAAATAGCTTCACAGAGTCCTTTGACTTACAGGTGGGAATAGACAGAGCACGAACGATTCCCATGGTACCTCGGGACACCCCCGACGAATCGCTAGAGCTATCATTATTAGGGCAGCAAGTACACCAAAAGCGTATTCTATTAATTTACGTAATTCAAGTTCATTGAGTAGAGCCGAAATTAATACGTCCGACATGTTTGTTTGCGGATCGACCCGTCGCGATCAGTGTCCAAAGTGCTATTTACCTCAATGTACCAAGCGAACCAATAAATTAGCAATGACCCTTTCGGGGTAAGCTTAGCCTCTCATAGTATGAGTGGGTTTTTTGTTGTGTGCATTAAGTTTGGGGGATAGTTCGGTAGCTGTACAGCCACACCTCGTGCTGGAGTTGTACGTTTCTTGTGGTATCGATGTCGTGCATTGTTTTGAAACAAGTAAATCTTAACAATTTAACTTTAATTGATTTCGATCAAATTTTGCGTGTCTTGTCAGATATTTGCTAAAGCAGGGCACCGAATTTCGCCAATGATTTATCTAAGAAAACTCTAAACTTGACAATACGGCGTTAAGCCGTAATTATGGAAAAATAAATAAAATAACTCTAAACTCAGAAAACAAAACATAGATTGATTAGAGCGTAGTGATTAGCGTACGTTATCATACCCCCGACTGTTGAACACGTGATACAACTTCCCGAGCACGTGTGCGGACTTTGTAGATTACGATAACAGGAACACCATTGACGATCGTATTAGCATACGAAACCGCAGATGGTAATAATTTTAAGTGTAATTTCTACTCTCCTTTGAACACTAATATGTGTTTCAAAATTTAAACGAAAACCACTTCATCAACGGTTGAGAAACGTGTACAAACGTTCATTCGTGTACGTGTACAACACAAAATCGTTGTGAAATGAATTTCAATTTATATTTAAAATTAATAGCTTTTACTAGTTAGCTTCGGAGTGTAAAGAAAAATAGTGTAAACATGTAAAACCCCCTTTTTTAAACAATTTCGGGATTTTAATTTAAATGTTTTTGATTTAAAAAATAACGTTTTTTTATTGTAAATAATTTGTTGACAGCTACCTATCATGCCCACGCAAGGTCCGGCCATAATGAGCTCTTTGACGTTTACAACGTTGCTATAAAATATTTTTTTTCATGTTTTCTCTACTTTCTCGCTAAATTGGAATGAATAAATACTTCTTGCTCAGAAATTGTACGAATATCCATAAGTTTTCATATTTTATAATGATTTTACCCTGACATTTACCGCTCTATCAACATTGCAACACAACAAATGCGCTCAAGATGGCGGTTCCGAACGATGACACAGTGGCATCACCTGTGCTGCTGTCACCCTTCACGGCATTCATGTACGTGGTGTTGGTAGGTTTTTGTGATTGTGGTCGAAGTTTTCTTCTTTGGCGTGCGCATACACCTGGAACCCAAATACAAGTGATCGGGACCCTGGCACACCGTTCAATGGAATATTTCCACCGGATTGTGAAACGAGTGAATCAAAATCGACACCGACGGACAACGAGTGCCCTGTGCCTTTAAAACCGTTCCTAGCCCATTCGTACGGTGAAGAAAGCCGACTCGACCGCAACAAAAACCCAGCAGAACCACTAAAAAACACGGCCCAGCGATGGGCGGGCAGAAATTTCAGTACGACGAGAGTGGTGGAACGTTCTTCTACTTTATACTCTCGTTCTTGGCACTGATCCTAGTGCCAACCACGTTCTACTTTTGGCCACGGAAGAAAAAGGAAGGTAAGCATCGGGCCCGAATGTAGCGGAAAAGAATGTCCCGGATCCAATCTGTTGATTGCGTACGGCGTTGTGGGTGCGTGCGTGCGTGCGTGTTGGCAGCGCGGCTGGCCTACACGTCGTCGGGTTTTGGTGAGCTGTCAAAAAACCGGGCCAACGCGAAAGTACAGTTACTTGACTTGTTTTCTTTTCTTTTCCTTTCCGCTTGAGCACGCCGCCTGTACCGTCCGGGGTTCGCTTTCTCCCTTGTGTGCGTGTGCGTCCCGTCTCCCGTACCGTGCAAGACGGGTCTGGCGAAGCAAGCAAGGGAAAAGATGGACAAGAATGTTGACGGCATTGCCCGTATAGCACCACTTTCTCTAATGGCAAATTTACGACCAAAAGGGAAATCTTCTCATCGGCTTTCTCGCTCGCGCGATGACGAGCCGGAGAACCTTGAGCAAAACATTTGTGTAAACACACAAACACGAAATCCTTCGGGAATTAATGCTTTTCGTGGTGGCGTATTTCGTGAAACATGAAATTTAATTGGGAAAGCAAATACGGGAACTAAACACACGTGCCTTTTTCAGTTCAGAACAAGGTAGAACATTGCCACTGCGAACAAGGTTTAATTTACCATAACAATATCACAGCCTACTACTGCTTACGTGGGTTCCCCGGTTTTCTTTTCCAGTGTGCTTCACCACGATAGCGCAAACACAATTGTTGTACCGTGTAATAATGTCACGCTGGTTTGAGCCGGTGCGACAAACTTGTAACTTAAAGTAAATTGCATCACTCCGTGCTCTCAGTTCCGCTAGGCACGCAGTTTCTTATCATTTATTTATCCAGAACAGCAAGTAACACGTTATACCTGCCTTTTCCGTACCGTAGATCCCACAACTAAGGAGGAAAATTGTTACTGTGAAGGATGCGTGCGGAAACGAATCACCATGGAACATTCCGACCCGTACAAGGGCACCAAGGAGCTGCTGGTGATGCTGTCGATCGTGGCCGGCTGGGTGTTGCTCGCCTTCCTCACCTACAAGGTGTCCCAGTTCGATTACGAAATGTCCAACTTTGATCCGTACGAGATACTGGGCGTCCCGCTCGGTTCATCCCAGAAGGACATTAAGAAAGCGTACCGAACGCTATCCGTTATTCTGCATCCGGACAAGGAAACGGGTGACGAGAAAGCGTTCATGAAGCTGACGAAAGCGTACCAAGCGTTGACCGATGACGAGGCGAGGAAGAACTGGGAAAAGTACGGAAATCCCGATGGCCCGGGTGCAACTTCGTTCGGTATTGCGCTGCCGTCTTGGATCGTCGAGAAGGAAAATTCCGTGTGGGTGCTTGGATTGTACGCGCTGGTGTTTATGGTTGCGTTGCCGATCGTGGTCGGTACGTGGTGGTATCGGTCGATCCGTTACAGTGGCGATAAGGTGCTACTGGACACAACGAATATGTACTGGTACTTTTTCCACAAAACGCCCCATATGGTAGTTAAGCGTGTGATTATGATTCTGGCGGCTAGCTTTGAGTTTGAGAAACGCCACAACAACCAGGTGATCGAGAGACCGTCGGATAATGTGGAAGTTCCGGCGCTGATTCGCGAGATCCCGTACTTGAACGAGAAATGCAAGGAATTGCCGTTTGCGCGGAGCTACTCGCTGAAGGCACGTGCGATTCTTCATGCGCATTTATCGCGAATCGCCCTAAACCCGGCAACGCTTGAGATCGATCGGCAGCTGATCGTACGCAAGTGTCCGTACCTGATCCAGGAGATGGTGAGCTGCGTTAGTCACCTGATTATGTTGGCTTATGCGCGAAAGAGTGAGTAGAAATAATGTTCGCAAACACGCTTCTCCGCTCAATTTTAATTAAATCTTCCACTTTAACTGTTTCCAGTTCAGCGTCTTCCGGCGATTGAAACGATCGAAAACTGCATGAAGCTGTCACCGATGGTAATTCAGGGTCTGCGCGAATCGGAACACCCGCTAATGCAGCTGCCCCACATGACGAAGGAGCTGCGTGCCCATTTGGCGCGCAAATTTAACACGCGCAATCTGCAACAGCTGGCCCAACTGAAGCCGGAACAGCGACGTACCGCACTGCGCAGCTTGAACGACGAACAGTACAGTAACGCTGTGAAGGTGCTCGGACAGCTACCGCTGATCGATTTCAGCATCAAGTGTGAGGTGGTAGACGATGAGAACTCTAATGTGGTGACGGCCGGTGCGATCGTGACGGTGACGGTGGAGCTGGTACGGCGCAGCATGTCCGAACTGTTTGGTGACACAACGGCGAAGGAAAAGCAAGGAATTACGTACGTATTGGCCTCCCTCAATAATAAATGCCTTTAAATTAATTTCCTTTTTTCCGTTTCGAATGTAGGGAAAGCACCGAAAACGGAGACACAGGCGACGGCGATGCAGATGGCGCGCTGGAAGCGACCGACGATCAGAAGCAGGAGCTGAAGGTGAAAAAGCCGCCCGGCTGGCAGCCCAAATCCTCCAAAGGGCACAAGGGCAAATCGAAGGCGGCCGGTGCTAAACCACACAACCGAAAGCTAGCAGCAGCGGCCGCTGCTGCTGCGGCGGCTTCTGCTGCTGCTGCTGCGGCCGCGGCGGCAGCTGCAGCTGCTGCTCAGTCAACGACCCAATCGCCAACGGCCGCGGGTGAAAAGACTAAGGTAGGTTTCGGCATCCAATCGAACCACAACAGTGACCAATTACGACTCTAATTCGTTTTTTCTTGACTCCTTTTTACAGTCTGGTAAGAGTAGTGAGAGGAAACCGACAGGTGGTGGTGACGAGGATGACTCCGCGGATGGGGATAGTGGTGCGGAAAGCGACAATGATGCCAGCGAGGCAGCAGCGGATGATGATGATGAGTGGGAAAAGTACGCCATTTACACGCCTTTTTGTCGAACACAATCAGGATAGACTGTAACGAATGTTTTTCCTTTTTTGCGTTTAGATTCCAGCAAAAGATAAACAAACGAGAAAAGCTGGAAGGACGATCGAAAGTGTCCCATCCGGTTCACTGTCCACTGTTTCCTGAGGTAAGCAAGCCGGAAATTTTCATCAAAATCCAATTATTGATGTCATACTGTTTCCTTTTTTGTGCAGGAAAAGCATGAATACTGGTGGACGTACATCTGTGACCGGAAGTCACACACGCTCCTAACCGTGCCGTACCACGTTACAAACCTGATCCATCGCGAGGAAGTTCAGCTGAAGTTTACCGCACCGAAATGGGCCGGCATGTACGTGTTTACCGTCTGTCTGCGGTCCGATTCGTACATCGGCATGGATCAGCAGCTCGATCTGAAGCTGGACGTGAAGGATCCGGCCGCTATCCCGACCGAACATCCACAGTGGGACATCAGTGAGTCGGAATCGGACCACAACGAGATGCAGGCGAACGATAGTGAATTCACCACCGACTCATCGGACGGCGAGGATGAGGAATCGCGAAAACGAACGGACTGAGCGCGCGCGCGTGCAGTGAATAGTTTTTTCTTCTCCGGGGGGTTTTTCGTCTTCGTCTGGTTAATGGTGGCAGGGACACTGAGACGAACACAGGGACATACAGTAATACACACACACAGAGAGACAGCAGTAAACTTTCTCGTTCTCGTAAAGAAAAACGGGTCGAAGCTCGGGGGACATTCATCTAATTCCTTTACCCCGTGACGTTAGTTAAGGTGCCTCTCCATCCCTTTTTCTACTTCTAACCGTTCTTTGTTTTCTTTTTTAAATGAAAAATATTGTCCTGTACACCTGAAACTCATACAAAACTTGCTGTTGCTGCTACGGGAGAGGCGGACTGATTCAAGTAGAGGAGACAGGAACGGCTAAAACCCCCGGGCCTGAACGGGGAAGGATTTAAAGCGAGGAATTGGTCGAGTGAGAGAACGAATGGATACAATATTGCAGAAGAACGTGGAAATGGAAAAGATTGTTTATATTTGTGTTCCTGTGGAATAATGTGGTACGGTGAAATGATGGCACCCTTTGGGTAGTATAGGAAAAAAAAAACACAAAAAAGGAAAAAGAAAGAAGATAATATACAAAACTGTGCTAAATATGTTGCTTCAAGGGTTTGTTTTTGTTATGAGAAAAAAAAACTAAATCACAAGTTAATGACGACGCCCAGTAGGTGGAATCGAACCACTTCGACGCTAATCGACTACAGATTTGAAGTCTGCACTCCGGACCACCGAAGTTCGACTGGGCATTCGCCCGGCTGCCTAGATGAGTATATAAGCCAAAGCGCAAATGTTTTGCTTCTAGCGATGCATAACGCAAGTGCGACTGTTGTAAGGTTCTGTTGTGTTTTTTAAAAATTAAGTTCAGCTCCTTTCTGCTTGGCAGCTAGGGTTGTGTATAGGAAATTCTGACTTACCTTACCATGAAAACTGCTCAATTATATCAAATTTTTGTACCGGGAACCTGTAATTTCGGCCTTCTGAAGATATATTCAAATGGTTGATTGTCGTCTCTTTCATTCAAACACATTCAAACAGCAGCACAAGCCCCATCTTAAGCCTCCTCCAAATTGGAGGATGGCTGAAAAAAAAATACATGTGAACGGGTCAATTTCATGACTCAACCACTAACAAACTAAGGCCTTGCAAATTTAATGAACTTCAGAAAAGAAATCTTCTTCTGGAAGCCCGTCATTAGCGCCATATTCGACGACCGAAATCGACGCCAATTTGTAGCCATTTTATTTCGCTTCACACACATTCACACCGAACGACGCACAAACAACACCGGCCATCACTGAACAAACACCCAAAACGCCATACCGTACAGAATTTTTACTTTTATTTATTGACCGTAGTTTCCTTAACAAATGATCACCTTGCAAATTATGCACGAAGATAATGAGGCCACAACACAACAACACGTCGATACACTTTGTTCCTTCTTCACGAGAGGCACAACAATATGTTCCTGGGTGGATGATCTCGCACGCACGCATCGCACACTTCCAGCAATGGACGGGATCTAAAGTTAAATGCGATCTCGCAAGCACTCCCCTCTTCGGTTTCGTCTTCCTCTTGTGCTGTTGTTTCCTGTCGCTCGCTCGTAC
>KZ062095.1:147299-169402 GCA_002091835.1 Anopheles maculatus
AGGAAAAGCATGAATACTGGTGGACGTACATCTGTGACCGGAAGTCACACACGCTCCTAACCGTGCCGTACCACGTTACAAACCTGATCCATCGCGAGGAAGTTCAGCTGAAGTTTACCGCACCGAAATGGGCCGGCATGTACGTGTTTACCGTCTGTCTGCGGTCCGATTCGTACATCGGCATGGATCAGCAGCTCGATCTGAAGCTGGACGTGAAGGATCCGGCCGCTATCCCGACCGAACATCCACAGTGGGACATCAGTGAGTCGGAATCGGACCACAACGAGATGCAGGCGAACGATAGTGAATTCACCACCGACTCATCGGACGGCGAGGATGAGGAATCGCGAAAACGAACGGACTGAGCGCGCGCGCGTGCAGTGAATAGTTTTTTCTTCTCCGGGGGGTTTTTCGTCTTCGTCTGGTTAATGGTGACAGGGACACTGAGACGAACACAGGGACACACAGTAATACACACACACACAGAGAGACAGCAGTAAACTTTCTCGTTCTCGTAAAGAAAAACGGGTCGAAGCTCGGGGGACATTCATCTAATTCCTTTACCCCGTGACGTTAGTTAAGGTGCCTCTCCATCCCTTTTTCTACTTCTAACCGTTCTTTGTTTTCTTTTTTAAATGAAAAATATTGTCCTGTACACCTGAAACTCATACAAAACTTGCTGTTGCTGCTACGGGAGAGGCGGACTGATTCAAGTAGAGGAGACAGGAACGGCTAAAACCCCCGGGCCTGAACGGGGAAGGATTTAAAGCGAGGAATTGGTCGAGTGAGAGAACGAATGGATACAATATTGCAGAAGAACGTGGAAATGGAAAAGATTGTTTATATTTGTGTTCCTGTGGAATAATGTGGTACGGTGAAATGATGGCACCCTTTGGGTAGTATAGGAAAAAAAAAACACAAAAAAGGAAAAAGAAAGAAGATAATATACAAAACTGTGCTAAATATGTTGCTTCAAGGGTTTGTTTTTGTTATGAGAAAAAAAAACTAAATCACAAGTTAATGACGACGCCCAGTAGGTGGAATCGAACCACTTCGACGCTAATCGACTACAGATTTGAAGTCTGCACTCCGGACCACCGAAGTTCGACTGGGCATTCGCCCGGCTGCCTAGATGAGTATATAAGCCAAAGCGCAAATGTTTTGCTTCTAGCGATGCATAACGCAAGTGCGACTGTTGTAAGGTTCTGTTGTGTTTTTTAAAAATTAAGTTCAGCTCCTTTCTGCTTGGCAGCTAGGGTTGTGTATAGGAAATTCTGACTTACCTTACCATGAAAACTACTCAATTATATCAATTTTTTGCACCGGGAACCTGTAATTTCGGCCTTCTGAAGATATATTCAAATGGTTGATTGTCGTCTCTTTCATTCAAACACATTCAAACAGCAACACAAGCCCCATCTTAAGCCTCCTCCAAATTGGAGGATGGCAGAAAAAAATACATGTGAACGGGTCAATTTCATGACTCAACCACTAACAAACTAAGGCCTTACAAATTTAATGAACTTCAGAAAAGAAATCTTCTTCTGGAAGCCCGTCATTAGCGCCATATTCGACGACCGAAATCGACGCCAATTTGTAGCCATTTTATTTCGCTTCACACACATTCACACCGAACGACGCACAAACAACACCGGCCATCACTGAACAAACACCCAAAACGCCATACCGTACAGAATTTTTACTTTTATTTATTGACCGTAGTTTCCTTAACAAATGATCACCTTGCAAATTATGCACGAAGATAATGAGGCCACAACACAACAACACGTCGATACACTTTGTTCCTTCTTCACGAGAGGCACAACAATATGTTCCTGGGTGGATGATCTCGCACGCACGCATCGCACACTTCCAGCAATGGACGGGATCTAAAGTTAAATGCGATCTCGCAAGCACTCCCCTCTTCGGTTTCGTCTTCCTCTTGTGCTGTTGTTTCCTGTCGCTCGCTCGTACGTTCACCTCCATCAACTATTGTTACTACAGAACGGGAAACAACACGCATCCCCTTTCTAAGCAGCCATTGATTTGAGGCTTCTCACTCCTCAGACGAATGAAAGGTACGACCGTGTGGTGACAAGGGACAGGGTGGTTCTCTACCGTCCATGTTGTGTTTAGGGAAGTCGTTCGCAGTAGCACTCGATGTGAGGTTATGTCCCGTAAATTATAAAGATGTCGATGAATAACGATGGATCTCCGATGAGATGAGAAGATGTGTGAGTATTTGGATGTTGTTTTTTAGCTAAACTGATGAGATTTCTTGTTGTTTAAAGGATCGTCGGTTGGATTCATTCTTCCTGCTCCTGTTCAGCCAGCATAGGATCGTCGGTGTCAACCAGTTTGCTGGAGAGTTCGTCCTACAATCCGCCACCGAAACGATAAGAAGATACGGATAAGAATCAAACGGTCTAGAAGAGCCCAATCCGAGCAACACACAGTACAAGGAGGTAGCGGTTAGGGACATCACTCAAACGAAAAACCGGGCTTGTTTTTACTATTAGTGGCGTGTTGTAGGGACATGCGAAAAAAAGCACTCAGCAGCCATGAATTCTTTCCTCTAAATAAAGCGCTCTCTCTATCACTAAAAGCTAATAAACAAAGGCCACTACTAGACATAAGGATCTTAAACAGAGTACTACTCCGGACCTCTTTGGCAGCTTCCCCCAGTCCGTCGACGTCCTCCTCGTTCGACTCCTCTTCCTCCTCCTCCGCACACCGGTCATCACTGCGCAAACACCCAAAACGCCATACCGTACAGAATTTTTACTTTTATTTATTGACCGTAGTTTCCTTAACAAATGATCACCTTGCAAATTATGCACGAAGATAATGAGGCACAACACAACAACACGTCGATACACTTTGTTCCTTCTTCACGAGAGGCACACAACAATATGTTCCTGGGTGGATGATCTCGCACGCACGCATCGCACACTTCCAGCAATGGACGGGATCTAAAGTTAAATGCGATCTCGCAAGCACTCCCCTCTTCGGTTTCGTCTTCCTCTTGTGCTGTTGTTTCCTGTCGCTCGCTCGTACACGTTCACCTCCATCAACTATTGTTACTACAGAACGGGAAAAATCACGCATCCCCTTTCTAAGCAGCCATTGATTTGAGGCATCTCACTCCTCAGACGAATGAAAGGTACGACCGTGTGGTGACAAGGGACAGGGGGGTTCTCTACCGTCCATGTTGTGTTTAGGGAAGTCGTTCGCAGTAGCACTCGATGTGAGGTTATGTCCCGTAAAAAATAAAGATGTCGATGAATAACGATGGATCTCCGATGATGAGATGAGAAGATGTGTGAGTATTTGGATGTTGGTTTTAGCTAAACTGATGAGATTTCTTGTTGTTTAAAGGATCGTCGGTTGGATTCATTCTTCCTGCTCCTGTTCAGCCAGCATAGGATCGTCGGTGTCAACCAGTTTGCTGGAGAGTTCGTCCTACAATCCGCCACCGAAACGATAAGAAGATACGGATAAGAATCAAACGGTCTAGAAGAGCCCAATCCGAGCAACACACAGTACAAGGAGGTAGCGGTTAGGGACATCACTCAAACGAAAAACCGGGCTTGTTTTTACTATTAGTGGCGTGTTGTAGGGACATGCGAAAAAAAGCACTCAGCAGCCATGAATTCTTTCCTCTAAATAAAGCGCTCTCTCTATCACTAAAAGCTAATAAACAAAGGCCACTACTAGACATAAGGATCTTAAACAGAGTACTACTCCGGACCTCTTTGGCAGCTTCCCCCAGTCCGTCGACGTCCTCCTCGTTCGACTCCTCTTCCTCCTCCTCCGCTTCTTCCATCCCGATCTGCTCGACGGCATCCTCACTCTTGCCGGCCAGTGCTACGGAGGCACGTCGAAGTTCTTCCTCCTCCGCATCCGCTTCCATTGCCGCCGGTTCCTTCAAAAGCACAACACACAACGCACACGCACCATTTTTATGTGATTCGGAATGAATTGTTCTTGCACGATGATATCTTATTATTTGTACACAAACGAAAACACACAGAGACATACACACAGCACACACCATCGCGTGAGATAGTGTAAATGATAAAGGAAAGTAACAGAAGTAGCTAAAATTAAACACAAGCCGGTGTAAGCAATAAGAAAAAAATGGTCGTAAAATTGTGTGAACTTGTGTTCATAAAATCTTAGGTTAAGAGTAAGGAAGTAGCTAGGAGCTGTACGCGACACTAGAATAGCTCGGCAGAAGCAAACAACTAATGACTCATCTGGCAAGAGGTGAGATTAACAATGAAACAGAGGATAAGCGATTACGACCGTTGAAGAGTGTGCGAAAAGATGCTCCGAAAACATCAACACTGCTCCCGCAAAAGGTAATGCGTAGGAAAGCTGGAAGAACTGTTTATAGATAAATAGTAGTTGAGAAAGACGGTAGAAATTCCGTGGTCATAAATAAACATTGCGCAGAAGAAGAAGGCAGAAAGAGAGCACAGTAAACAACATCGAGGTAACAACATTGAAGAGAAGTTGTTGAGCATCGCAACAATTTCCACTGTCAAACCTCAATTTCACCGGTGGATCGAGATTCCAAGGATGCTTCTTCCTTCACCGGGCTTGCCTTTGGCAGGTTTTCTATTTGGCTATCAACTTCCGAGCTCTCTTCACTGCTGTCCGTCGTTTCGTCCAAGACGTCTTCCTCCGCATGAATTTCTTGCTCTACTTCCATCTCTTCGATTTGATCCTCTTCCTCCTGATTGCTTGATGGGACCGATTGGTTAACCTCAACGTTAGTTACCACCGGTTCCTCAATGTCTTGTTTTGTGACCATTTCTTCAGCATCCTGTTCATTCGTGACCGTTTCGGGCACTGTTTCATGTTCAGAACCTTCAAGCGATTCGTCTGTAACTTCTTGATCGTTCTTCTCATGCTCCATCATTTCAGTTTCTTGTAGTTCTTGTTCTGCCTTTGTATCTTCCGTAACGTTGGAATCGCTTTGTACAAGAGTATCTTCATTTGTCTTTACTTCAACAGTTTCTTGACTTTCAGACTCTTCATCGCTCGATTCAGAATCATCCTCCGATTTGCTGCCTTGTTGTTCTTGCTTGTTTGTATCTTCCACATTTTGGGTAACAATTTCTTCATTCGAATGTTCCATCTTCATTTCCAGTTCTTCCACTTTCGATTCGCCGCTTTCTACTTCTTTTGGTGACTCATCTTTCACCTCGTTCTTCTCTTCTCCATCCTTCAAAAGATCATCTTTCTCGTCTGCTGTAACGGTCACCTCTTCAACGGGGACATCTTTATCAGCTTCCACCTCTTCTCTTGCTTCTTCCGGAGGATCCTTTTCCGTCTGTTAGCATCAGTTTGCATCAATTGTGTATAATTTTGCATCAACGATCACAATGAGTGTGTGGTTCATGTTCATGGATGTCCAATGGGGTTAAAGTGTACGATTTGTGGTGGTGATGTACGGGAATTTTGAAAAATGACAATAAAGAAACAATATGAAACGGTATTATTATTTGTGTGAACATTGGAAGGGTAAGTACTGTAATAAACCAATTACGGTTAGATGACATCGAACACTCCGCGTACAGGGTAAACACTGAACGGATTAGTCACCGAAAAATAACACTTTTTGTTCTCATATTCGCTTTCGGATATTTTCGGCCTTTGATTTTTAGCTTTATTCAGCTAAACAAACTCCTTTCTCACTCGCTTATCACTGTTACCATCAGTTTGCATCAATTGTGTATAATTTTGCATCAACGATCACAATGAGTGTGTGGTTCATGTTCATGGATGTCCAATGGGGTTAAAGTGTACGATTTGTGGTGGTGATGTACGGGAATTTTGAAAAATGACAATAAAGAAACAATATGAAACGGTATTATTGATTGTGTGAACATTGGAAAGGGTAAGTAATGTAATAAACCAATTACGGTTAGATGACATCGAACACTCCACGTACAGGGTAAACACTGAACGGATTAGTCACCGACAAATAACACTTTTTTTCCTCATATTCGCTTTCGGATATTTAGGGCCTTTGATTTTCTGCATGATTCAGCCAAACAAACTCCTTTCTCACTCGCTTATCATCCCGATAGGCAATTACCCCCTTAAAAGCGGGGGCATTAAAATAATCTTACTCGATAGCGATGACACAAACACAGCCTGCCAAGATCTGCAAATGCTGATACGCGCCTTATCTGCGAACACATGCCAGCTGCTGTTTGTACGAGGTGGCGTCATGTGTTATGCACATATAAGGTTAAAAAAAGGATCGATTAAACGTAAGTGCATGCAATATACCAATATTGTTTATCATCGAAGCGAAACGGTCGCGCATTTATCGATTTTCGTTACTTTTATTCGCTAAAGCTATAAATAGTATAAATCTTTCGCAACGGTCATGCCCAGCCAGGCGCATTCGTTTCTACTACTCTTCGCGCGATTCTGTGTGATTGTTGTAAGGGTATTACTTTATTTCCTGAAATTGTATCCTCGGGTAGTGTTGTATAATGATAATAATAGAATATTCGCACTACCAGATAACCATAATATAATGAATTATAGCGCATTTGTTAAACGCAGCGAACAAACAAGGGGGCTTTGGGCGCGAAAACTAATAACGAAGCGTTTGTTGCAGTCTACGTTTTTAAAAGCGATTCCACACCCGGATTCTATCCGGATGGATCGTTTGATCGTATTGATCGTGTTGCTTGTTTTGATTTCCATGTTGCTATAGGAATTGTATTGAGCTAACTAAACTGCTGCATTTGATGTTGTTTTACTTTCTTGTGTTTGTTGTATTGTTGTGATACGTTTCGTTTCCCTTTTTTATATGCTGTGTCTTCTATTCTTTCTTTTTCATTCTATTCTTAAACTTCTGTATTTTTTTATTTCAGTGTCTTATTACCTTGCTGTAAGCATGTTGGCAAAGAAATATGAATAAGAGAATTTCATACCTTTTATAGCTAGTAAGATAAATTTAGATTTTTTTGTCTTCATAATTGGAAATTTTCTTAAGATTCATTTCAAACAACTTCACTTCATATAATCCCATTCGCTCAATATATCCTCAGTGCTGAAATGAATACCGAATTAATAACAGCGGTATGCTTCTCTTTAAATCTGTGATTAATTCAAAATGGAACACTATCAGCTAACAAGAAACAAAAATGGTAAATGAAAAGGCTAAAATTGCACTCTATTTTGAGGTATGAACGATGCGAACTCGCTATCAGCTGATTTCTGTTTTTGTGTTTTAATTCTAAATCACCTATTTACGCAAAGACAAACGTTCTTCTCAAGACGTGCGTACTATTTAACATCCCTTTTTTGCTTTTCTTCGTTAACGTTTAAAGGGGGGAGAATAAGTAGGAATGGCTTATTGGGTCTTTTTTTCGATGTTTTCATCATTAACGCTTAACCAACCTTCTACTAAGGGTGTGTTGTGCTCGTCACCCGCATAAGCATGTCTTCGAAATAATCCATCGTCACCAGGTAGGTCGGTTTTAGGTGACGGCGGGAGCAAAAAATAGTTACCTTAATATGTGTTGTGTTGTTCCCTTCTCTGTGTACTTATCGGGGTTTTCTTTGCGAAATAAAACCTGTCTGACGGAGGTCTGTACGTGACAAGAAGGTGTAAAAAGATACCTTATGGTTGCATAAGCACATTTTAGCATATCGCAAAAATGTATCACCAACGACCTCGCGAAAAAAAAAGGGGGGGTGAAAAGTGTCCATTTGCAAAACAAATATTTGCACATGATCAATTCCTAAACAATTTAACTGTGACGGGTAATGCTTTTTTCGAATATTCTGAAGGAACGCAATTAGCCAGGAAACCCCGGCTGTCTCTAGCCGCACAACAGCGAAGGCTCATCATCAACCGATTCTAATCCGATAACATAAACGAACGGTTCCTCTTGGCATCACGCAGGTTGACCATAGCGACCGCACGTGTTGGAAGAACACTACAAGAGCTGACCTCGGTTAGGGTTTATACGATTACAGTCCGAAATCGATCAAACGTTAAATCAAGTTAAACTACTTCGCCCGGAAGCCGGAAGAAAGTATTCGCTTCCGGGGCCTTAAATCCTATCAATCGTTGTAAGGGATAGAGAGTGGAAGAGTGTGTCTGTTTTCATGTATTAGTAGTAGCAGAAGGCGACCTACAATCGGAATATTGTGTTGATCGAACGCTAGTACCTTAAGGTTCTCAACAATACGGGCAGTGTTTACGGGACATGGTGGTTATTGCTTCTTTCCTTATGTACTTATGTACTTTATCTTTTTTTCTACGACAGGAGTTTCAGGAAAGAAATGTTATGGAAGTTGCTTAGTAGTAGTAATAGCACTGCCGCGAAAAACGCAAACATACAATCGATATTATCGCATATAAAACAATTCGGTAGTGTATCCGTATGAACTCGCGCGCTCTCCACAACATTTCGGCGGCACCATTTGCTGAGCGCTATCGAAATAAAACGGCAGGAAATATATCTATTGGAAAGCAGCAGCAGCAACAAGCGCAAAATTGTTAGACGGCCAAACACACACACACAAACACACAAACAAACGCACAACGGGAATTTATAGGCAGCATGGGTATTTTGTTTTCGTGCAGAGCGTGTGTAGCTTGTTGCTGTTGAGTTTTTGCTGTGTTTGTTTAATTTGATTTTCTGCGACCCATCATCGGCAGGTAGTGTATCCGTATGAACTCGCGCGCTCTTCACAACATTCCGGCGGCACCATTTGCTGAGCGCTATCGAAATAAAACGGCAGGAAATATATCTAGAAGGCAGCAGCAGCAACAAGCGCAAAATTGTTAGACGGCCAAACACACACACACAAACACACAAACAAACGCACAACGGGAATTTATAGGCAGCATGGGTATTTTGTTTTCGTGCAGAGCGTGTGTAGCTTGTTGCTGTTGAGTTTTTGCTGTGTTTGTTTAATTTGATTTTCTGCGACCCATCATCGGCACTCTCTGTCCTACGGAGAACGGTACACCCCGCTCGTATGGGCCGCAGCGGGTTTTGTTTTGGAGCTGTGTGTTACTACTGTCTGTACGCCACTATCTCAAACCTCGTTCGCGCCTTCGGTCGTCTCCGCATCACCGGCATCACCGGCAGCAGCACCGTTGTCTTCAGTCTTGTTTTCTTTGTTCTCGTCCTCGTCCTCGGCGGTGGCAGGTGGTGCTGATTCGTCGCCGTTTTTATGCTCCACCGGCTCGGGTGCCGCCGGTGCCGCCAGCTTCAGGAACACCTCCAGATTGTCCACCTCGTTGGCCATGTCGAAGTCGTCGTAGTCACCGCAGTACTCGGTGTCGTTGAACAGCTGCGGGGGTAGTGCGTGCCGCGGGTTCGGATCACTGATCGTGCATCCTTTGTGCTGGGCGTTCGTCTGCATAAAGTCCTTTTCCGCCTCCTGGCCCGGCTCTGTGATGTCGATGACCGTGTATTCTATGTGCTTGCTTTCCATGATCATCGTGACCCGCTGCTGGCGTTTCTTCACCTAGGACGAAAAAAAGGAAAAAGGTGTAAGGAAAATTGTTGTATTAAACACGTTTGTTATTCATAAAACAACAAAAGTGAAATGTTTGGTATGTGTAGATGATCCCTCATGATCCAACGCATCTTTCCAAATTATACAACGAATGCTTAGAATTGACTAATAGCCTCTCGTATATACCCCCGTTGGGAGATCTATCAGCATTCCACTCGCATTAGGCAAATCGTTTTCTTTTTCTCACCCAAAAAACAGACATTAAAAATTGCTTCCTCTCGAGTGGCACCAGGATTGGAGGAAGGAACCTCACGGGACAGGTTGAGAAGCAGCGAAGTTTGTTTGTATTTTTCATTGCTCAATCAACTTAAGTACACTCATTTGTCCTGCCGCGTAAGCGCAGATGGTACACACAGCTACAGAAGCTTCACGAGAGCATTCTCGATCAACCGGTCTAAACGATCTGCTCGTATTGGACGCCGGACAGTAGAAGGCTTACTAATCGCATGTACTAATATTTCACGCATGTACGTGTCTCGCCATCTCAGGTGTCATCACAGAATGTCCGATCGGCTTAAATCCGTCGGCCTGCTTTCACGGACATTCGTGTAATTAATCAACAAGTAGCGAATGTAGCGAAAGCCAGGACCGGCGGCGACCGACGACTACATTACCAAGAGCGTTGGAAAGCAGGAACTTCAGAAGAAGATTTAGGACCGATTTCCGCTTCCTCGAGCAGCTTTCGAGGTGACCGCTATTTAAAGATGCTATTGTTCTAAAGAAAATCTGCCATAAACCTCCAAACAAAGAAGAAAGAAACTCAATATCTGTACAATAAAGATCCTCGAACCTTTATGTCTGGAAGGTATAATTTTGTTGTATTCCTGCTCGGAGGACTGCCACCTTAGCACCATGTCTTTGTTTACATGGACACTAATTTCAACGGTTGGAGGACATCGCTGCTGGTCACAAAGCGTCATCAGCGTCGCTTTACGTTGCCTTGTGTAATGGGAGAAACACTACCAAGGAAAGTTGAAACTGTTGCTCTCGGGAGCTAAAATTAGTATAAACAACTAGCTTTTTTTTCACATTTTTCAATCCTGATACTCATACAAACTCGTTTATCACCAACATTTCTATCTTGTTGGTCGGCCTTGCTGGTTGACCGGTTAGTGTGTTACGCTTTTTCGATTTTCGAGACAACGTTTTTTTCGTAAAACTAATTGACAAGGTCCCATAAACTACTCACGCAAGGTGTTTTTTACTGAGCTGCTAGGTACTAAGGTGGTTTTCCATACTCACATACAGTTTATTAGCCAACCAATTTGACATCAAAAAACTGTGGTCGAGCGTAAATAAATAAACCCAAATTAATGCTCCAGATAGATATCGTCTTGATCTTCCACACGATCAGCATCCTTCATTCTCGTTCCACAAAAAAAAACAGCGTACAGACTTGTACACCGTCATGATCCACCTCTAGTCCTCCCACCAGGAACTCGGCGATGAGCAGATTTATGAGCATAATATTTTCATTCACCTATTAATCCTACACAGCAGTAGCTTCACCAACGCCACCAGTGTTCGCCTGCTTCCTCCACGCATCCAAGAACAGCTTTCAAGCGCAAGGAAATGCTATTTTTGCATATCATCTGACTCCTCTGGGTCCTCCCGCTTACGCGAAAGTGCTACATTTCATTCAATCATTTCCCATCACTCACAGCTGGTAATTCCTTCACGACGAGTGTTCTTCCTCTTCCTGTGTTCGAGTCTGGTGTGCTGCTGTAGAAGAAACGCAGCTCTTTTTTCCTTCCTACTATTCTATGCTCCCCTCCGAACAGGATGGAAAGGTAAAGGAAGCAACACTGCATCACCGCCATCGCCGTTGGGAAAATTTAGGATTTCCCTTGCTTTTTGTTTCATAATTTTCTTTCTCCGTTGGATCCGTATGGTGGCCGAGGTGATGCGCGCGTGGCAAAAGGCAACATCCAATATCCGTCGTGTGTTGTTTCAGTGTCGTCGTTGGAGTGTTTGCAAAATCACTAAAAATATAGAAGACACATCTTTCAGGTTGATGCTGCAGTTGGCCGCCCGTGAAACATAAGACCGCGCTACAACATTCGTACACACACACACACACACACACACAACCGACATGTTGATAGTATCAGTGCAAACAACCCTTTTGCACAGGTTGGTGGAGCTAGAAGAGACTTTACCCTCTCACAACACAAACAAATCACTGTCCGGCGTACAGTAGTGGTTCGGTGAAGGATAGAGCGATTATTTAATTCAAGTCTGTGATTTGATGTGACCATATCGCCACCAACGGGGCCAACACGAGATCGCGCGCACAAAAACACCGACAGAGCGATAGATAAAATTAGATATTCGATCTTTTTTTTTTTTTTGGTGTTCAGCTTGGGGTTTCTGCGGAGAAAGATTTCCTCGGGGGTCAGCCGAGAGAAATTGCTTTAGCAGAGACATTACAGAGAGCGAGAGTCAAGCGGAAGTAGTGCCGAAAGGAAGAGATGATCTTCTCATCTACTCTAGGAACGAATCGGGAACGAATTACACCCACCGATTTAGGCAACAAACGTGTTTTTAATGTTATTTTGATCGCGATCGCACTCTACCAGCTTTTGGACGACGGTACAGACATAAACAACATGATCAAGCGCTGTGTTGTGTGTACCTGTATTGTAGTAACACCGTTTTTTGGGCCCCAGCTTACATGTTTTGCAAATATTGTCCATTGTCCACACAGCTCATTTTTAAATGGACCATAAACTCAACACAGATACCTGAAGATCCTCGTATATTATTGTTACCAGCAGTATGTATTGCTTCATTCCCAAAGCCAAAGGTTTCAAGGGTCGCGTACTGTTGATTTATGACCGTAAATATTCGTTACGGTCCGTTAGTGGCAAACATTCATCGCATCCTCCCCCCTCCATTATTGGCCCAGTTCTGCATTTTATTTGTGCAGCGGTACAACACAATCTCTGACATGACTAACTAAATCCTGCTCTGCGGACATCCCGGACCTTAAATGTGGTCTGACTCGTTAAGATCTTCTCAACCAGAACGCACTAACTGTCAATTCAAAAAGGGTAAAATATATGCTCATCTAATTACGTGGTGTCCTGCTCTTTTATTTGACCAGTTCCGACCCTCAAACAGACTCCCCGTGGGGGACTGGGGGTACAGCAGGTTTCCCGCTTTCACGCAAGTATTATCTCATCCGAGGCGTTGATATTTTTAAGAGAATGTTTCACGATCACACGACCATTTTTGCCTACCCGTTCTTCCTGACTCTCCTGTGTCCTCTGTCCATCAGGACACACACACTTTGCGGAAGTGAAGAAGACACAGTTGTTACAGAATGAGGAAGCGAACTTAACACCGGCCTCAACGTGCTCGTCGTTGTCGTCGACAGGCCTCTTGACATTAAAGTCATCGCGTCGAGCAATTATCTCGTCAGGTTTGTCTCACATTCACACTTTTGCGGTACTGACGGTGATCACATAAACGCATGTTGTCGTGTCAAATTAACACAGAGTAAGCTTAATGTGCCCTGCCATCTGGTGCCATGTTTTCGTATCGTTGTTTTATCAAAATCTTGATCTTAATCTTAATCAAATTCGATAAAAAAGATGCGTATGGATTGGATCTCTTTTAAAGTGATCTATTAGGGTTGATCGATAGAGGATTCGGTAAGCGAGTTGTCTCAAACGTCACACGTAATGGGCTCAATTCTCATTTCATTTACGAGCAAGAAAATGTTAGAATCATTCATTCTCAAGACCAACCAGTTAAATATAAATGAAGATATAAGAAAGGTAGTTTTTGTTGTTCGTCTCTCTCAACATCCAATGTCAGTAGACACACACAAAGTCCCAGATTTAGAGACAACGTTTACGGATCATAGAAATCCGACACGGTCAGTGAGAAAAGCCGCAATCAAGAAAGATGATCACGGTGAAAGCTGTGTATTATTTTTTGGATGCAACACTAACCCAATGCACCTGTCACAGAATGCATCATCCTGTCGAGAGCATATGAGCAGTGCATTGGGACAGAGACTTAGGCGAGGCGTTAAATAATGCTCATTTGTTTACTGTATGCATCAGCATCACGTTAGGGGATTACAAGCATAGAATTAAATGGTATTCTTCACTTCCTTCGCACAAGATCGAACCAAGCGAGGAAGATCTACACACGAAGATCACAGATCAGACACGAGAGCACGTGTGCGCTGTTGTAGAGTCTGATCAGGTGATCATCGGTGTAGCAGGTAGCCAATTCTCATTTCATTTACGAGCAAGAAAATGTTAGAATCATTCATTCTCAAGACCAACCAGTTAAATATAAATGAAGATATAAGAAAGGTAGTTTTTGTTGTTCGTCTCTCTCAACATCCAATGTCAGTAGACACACACAAAGTCCCAGATTTAGAGACAACGTTTACGGATCATAGAAATCCGACACGGTCAGTGAGAAAAGCCGCAATCAAGAAAGATGATCACGGTGAAAGCTGTGTATTATTTTTTGGATGCAACACTAACCCAATGCACCTGTCACAGAATGCATCATCCTGTCGAGAGCATATGAGCAGTGCATTGGGACAGAGACTTAGGCGAGGCGTTAAATAATGCTCATTTGTTTACTGTATGCATCAGCATCACGTTAGGGGATTACAAGCATAGAATTAAATGGTATTCTTCACTTCCTTCGCACAAGATCGAACCAAGCGAGGAAGATCTACACACGAAGATCACAGATCAGACACGAGAGCACGTGTGTGCTGTTGTAGAGTCTGATCAGGTGATCATCGGTGTAGCAGGTAGCCAAACTACACACTCTCTCACAGGTTTTTTTTTTTGGGGGATCGTTCGTCCAACAACGCCTTTCTCACACCTGCGCCTTTGCAATCATTACGATACGCGTTTTGATGGTGAACTAGGGCATTGCACTTGAGATGCGAAATTCGATCGAGAGGGTCGATGATCTCGTGTGCGGCGTGCGTGATTCGCTTTTCGCCCATGGCCCCCATCAGCGCGCCAAAGATCACCGACGTGGCGTCGTCTTCGTGATGGGTGTCAAAACATGAGCACCGCACGGCAAGATCGTGACCACAGAGCAGTGATTGAGGTTTTGAGGTGTTTCTTATACGAAAAAGATCCGAACTCTCTCTCTCTCTCCTCCTCCGCGAAAGGAATGTGCTTTAGGGCGCCACTAGAAGTTCTACTATTGGTTGTTAATTATTTTAACTGTACAATCAATTGTTGGGTTATTGGTGTATTGTTTTAGTGTATTCCTCTGAGTAGAATTCACGAGGCGTAGTTATTGGCAGCACCTCACTCGCCGCTGTGAGAAAGAAATCTGTCCGTTACGATGATCAGTATGTTTGTCAGCTTATATAAATCTTCCCATCGCCTCCTTTCCAAATACAAACATTCGGGCCTGTTGTTGAGAAAATGTTTTGTAAACGCTTCACATCTCTGTTCATTCTGCCATAAATCTTCTTCGTCACCGTCATCTTTTGCTAGGAACAGTATCTTTTCATTCCAATCGGTGGACACTATGCGCGAGATGTGTTGTGAGCATCGGGATGTCTACGAACAAGCTACGATCCCCGAAATACGGCAAAGAATCAACATGTACCAACTAGCATCTGTATATTGCTCACGGGCTAATTGGGAAATGTACAAATTATTGTCCCTGTTGGCCGAGCTTAACCTCCAACCAGTACCAGTCCCACCGACAATTAACGACAACGACTGATACCGATCGGAATGTCGGACTCTCCCGCAAACCGAAACCACAAGCCCTCAACAGCGTTCGCTCGTGTGTTGTTATTCTTTAAATCTACAAAATTGAGTGCCAAGTGCGCAAACACAAACGTTTCGAGAATAAGAGATCATTCCCCCGTGTTTGGCATCGCTCCTTTGTGTGTGTGTGTGTGTGTGTATTTCGTTTTAATGATTCTCTGCTTGCCTCGGAAGGGTTTGAATTTTGCCCTTTTTTCAAGGACACCTGTAGGTCTCTGGCTTGGCCCCTTATCGAGAACCGTGCTCTTACTGTATCGACACATCCCGTCAATGATGGCGCACCCAACTCAAGTGTTCTTTCTTACGGCATTCTGGCTTTCGTAAGACGTGAAATCACTTTCCTTTTCAACGCGCCAAACACCAACAACGGCGATGGTGTCGAGTGACTTTCTTTCCACGTCGTCGTCGTCGTCGGCAAAACTGATGCAATGCAAACGAGTGTATGTGTGGGGCTATTTATGTGCAAAGTGTTCACCTCAACAACAAGAAGCTTAAGAAAAAAGGTACATCCCCTCACGTTGCTGCTTTTAGTCACCGAGAATTATGTACCGAAACCTCGGAAACACATTTCTTCGTTTAATTCGTTTACGAGCATTTTAATGAATAACATACAAATCCGAAAATATTAACACCACGGGATGAATTTGCTTACGCGACCGAGCCTGTGTACTGTAGACCAATAAACTGTCTCTAGCATTTGTTTGCCGCAAAAACCGGCTTCTTTCCTAGCGGCGTTGGATGGTGATGGTGGTGGTAGCAAGAAAGGAAAAAAGGCAATTAAATTCAAATTATCTAATTTGCTCACAGTTTTCTTGCGTTCACAAGACGCCGGTTGCTGGCTGAATGTTGAATCAGCAAAAGATGTGCGAAGTGTCGGCGGTTTTCTTCTACAGGAAATGGAATCTACTTTCAGTTTACATAACAAACCAAAAATAAAGTTTGCTGTAGGTGAAACGAATCTTCCGATAATAACTCGATTACTTTCAATTTTAGACAATCCCTCTCTTATCCTCAGTTCATCGTACATCAAATGAATCGATTCAACACAAGCACCCGTAGCCCAATAGTTCGTCGAAGCCAACGGAACGAAGCGATTGCATCTCGTCTGTCGGCAACAATGTGTAACAATGTTTACCGAACGATTTGCTTTGCAAAGCATGTGAGATATGCAGCGCAGAGTGCTTGTCAACAACGTGGGATGTGCGTATGCGGCTGGCCTTAACTAAACTCGGGTTGAAGTCGATCACGGCACTCCGCACCCAACCATATAGCATAGTCATTTAGCCAAATATAGCAGTCAGAACCTCTCTCTCACATCACAGTGTTCCATCCATCGCAACATAAAAGCGATGGCAGCACGTCCAATACAGCGGTTGAGCGGATGCACAAAGACGTTCTCCTTGAACGATCAATCCGTCGTGGATGATGGGATGGCCTTGACTGATTCTTTATTTGGAAGCAAAAAAAAAAAACAACGCACAGCTCTTTCCCGGCATCTGCCCATCGTGTACTACTACGCTCTGGGTCAGTTGCGTGACTATTTTCGGCGTGCTATAGTGACGATGATTTTATCCAGCTTTGTGCAACTTATGGGTTGATGATGATGGTGCTAAAACGACAATCAAAATACAGTTTTTATTAAATGTTTGCAAGAAGAAGGTGCTTTAAATAACTATTTGCAATCAAAGTTTTTTTCCAGATGAAAAGTAATTGACAGATGCTTGATCTGTACATGAACGGTTTCTTCTTTAGGAAAAACAAAACATACTGCTTCAAACAGTTCGGCCACAGTACAAACAAAATGTGTGCTCAAAACGGTCTCATGGTTTAAAAAGCACTTTCTTCGTAAAATGTGTTTTGCAACATACACACGTATTTATCCATCTGTATCGTTCGTTTTTTTCGTGTGTTTGTGTGCAATATTTACTTTATTTCGTGCCTTTTTGATGGTACATGTTGCAACGGTCATAAAACAATAAATATCTTACAGCTGAAAGTAATAGCAAATGAATCATCTCACTGGTGGTAGCGATGACGCACTGCAGGAGCACGACAGCGTTAGTGCGGATTTTGTAATGTCGATCGAGAAGAAACACAGCTAAAAGAGACTTTTAAACTGAAATCTCGGTAAGTTTTTGAAGGTTTTAGTTAACATTATTGGAACATTATCAAACTATAATAACTACGCTTCAGGAGAATTTACTAGCATTTGGGAAAGAGATTTCCTAAAGGCGCATTATATGGCATTCGAAACCCTTCATTGAACACATAGATCGACTATTGTGTTTAGTGAACCGGTACGCTTGGCTGGAGTATGGAAGATGCGATCATGCCAACCCTACCCTACGTACTGGACCCTTTTCTGTGATCGTGACAGCTATGTTCACTATCTGCTCCATGCTATTCCGCTTGAATAATGATAAGCCATCCGGTCTCTCTGCTGCGATTTCCCTCGAAGTGCAGCGAATCAGTCTACCAAAACCAAACCCGGTCCCGGAAGAGGTGACCGGTTTACGGTTGGTTTGAATGACGATTCCAACCGAACCTGCGCGGCTTCTCCTGCTGCACTATATTGCCCACCAATTAGATGGCATTATGCACGCCGCTATTGTGGGATACTCTGGGCGGCACAAAACGCACCGATATTGTGTGGCGAGAAGCATTTATGCTCGTGCGTTAGGTTGTTATTCGGTTGCCCACAAAATGACTAAAACATTGGAATAGAAAACCACAACATCGTCTTGCTAAGGGTAGAGAATAAATGAATTTCGTTATTACTCTATCAGCTTCTTGCACGTTCTTTCTCGCTAGCTTCCGACCATATCTTTTAGATTCTCCACCGTACGAAGGCACTGACGATCGCTTCCACCCATTTGCACCCGTGGACCTTACGGTGGGATTAACACGCAAGCCCGATCCCGACCATTAAAATTCACCCAACAAACAGGCACAGGAGAACACGAGCAAAACGTACCTATCACGGTCCATATAACCGATTGGCATTCTCGCTGGATTTGCTGGATCGTTCCTGCCTAACTCGATACACGACAGAATGCAGGCGCGCACACACATTTAGTGTCTGCGCGGAACGGGAAACCCATTTTTGCCAATTATTATTTTGTGCCAAGCGAAGCGAGGAGCAGCGTGCACATAACTCACTGCTGCAGCAACCCGTATGGTGGCCCGGCCCCACAATCGGTTTAATCGGTTAGTTGAACTTAATTTTTAAAACATGCGTCATCGTGTATGCTTTGTGGTGGAGTTTGCTTCTATAATATTATTCTTGTCGAGCTTGTAAACAGATGAAATTAATTGCAATTTAAAGCAAACTCTATTTATTCCTTGCAATAGAAAATACTTCGAGACATCGTATATATATTGCAATTATAAATAAACATTGCTATTCTAGGAGCATATAAGACAGAAGAGCACGTTTATCGATCGAGCTGCCACCTTAGTTTAAGAGGATGAAAGATCTTTCCAAATAAACACAGGAAGGAAGTGACTTTCAAATGGGTTATTACAATGTAATAAATGAGTGAAATAATTCATTCCAATAGTAGAAATAATTAAAACAACGTGTAATAACATGTTGCAATTAGTTACACACATGTAGTTCTTATGTGGTAATTAAAATAAATGACTTCTCTATACGAAATAAACGCTTGTTAATTAACTGATAATTTACTCGAGAGTCTCTCGCCTGATAACAAACTTCAATCGTCTTTATTCATCCGGTTTCCCCCCCAGTGCAGACAACAAAGATATCTGGTGCGGGTTTATTATTGACCTTCCGATTCGTTATACACGAGCGCTTGTGTGGGGTGTGTCCGTGGTGCTCAATTTAAATGAATCACTGATTAAATGGATCTAGAGGGTCGCCAATGGCTGGAGAGTCTCTCTTATCGCGGTAAAAAGCATTTTGAATGCAACCAAAGCGCAGTTCTGCACCATGAATCACATTTCTAGTCGCATTCTAGTAGCTGATACTTGGACACCAGTTGGGACAAGCATTTCCTCACTCGTTACATCCGTAGCTTTGTGAAATGTGGGGAATGTGGTCACAAAACGCATGACAAAGACTCGCACCATCGATGACTAGCCCGGCGATGTACCGAAGCATGACATCATCATCATGCTCCAGCATTTTGTGTAGCCAATGGGTATGGAGGGAACTCGGTCGGCTTTTAGTTAAACCCATTTTTGGACCACATTTCGAGGATCTTCCGAATGGTTTTCAGATGGGGATAGAATTGTGGTAGCAAACGTAGGCTACGATATGCACCCTAGAAGCATTCCCATACTGCTAGATTGTGCCGTTGGAAACACTGGCTTCATGGAGTCTTTCTCACCCAGGAAATACGCAGCGAGCGGTAAGCGAGGCAGGTTCAAGTACCGCTTCTTCGCTGACCATGTAGGGTTGGTTGGGCATGATGGTCGGTTTCTAATCGCACACGGGCAGCAAACAAACGGAAGTTAATCAACTTGCGCCCCACAGCTCGCTTCCATTTCTCTCTCTCTCTCTAGCTCTTTCTCTGGGTCGTTTTTCGGCATCGGCATGCGGGATTTTTCGCTCGCTTTTCGGCTAAAAAACCCCAACCCACCCCTCTTCAATCATTTCAACACACACGGCTTCTTTTAAAACGCGATTATTTATAACTGTTACAACTCTGGTCACTAGAAAACACAACCACACTCAAACCGCAACCTATACATGCTGGCGAACCATATGAAATTGAAACATGCCGGGCAGGGTCCCCATGCATGCGTGTGTTTTCCCCGTTCATGGCCATGGCCAAATAGAAGCTTCTGTGCCGCCCATCCCCAAAAACCTTACCTCTTTGTTTCCGGACATTCCACTGATGTATACTTTGATAACCATTTTGATGCGATGATTTTCTGGGCAGTGGAGGAGAGAGTTCGGGAATTCGGTCGTCCGGATCGGGAGATGCTGCTTTTTCTTTCTTTATCACACGCTTTCGTACGCTGAGGGCGCTATCGGTATTCACTCGCCCTATGCTTCTTCTTCACGCACTCGAGCTGGGGATGCTGCTTTGCTTCCTTTTTCTTTACGAGAACTACACTTTTTCTATCATTCAACGATTGACAAACTCGTTCGCAGCGCCTAAAGTGCACGCACTGAAATCGTGTACCGCTAAGAGAAGAGAAAGAATAATAAGCACACACTGGTGACACAACAAAACCACCACTACTACTACCAACACCACAATCAAAACCACCACCACCTTCGGTAGAAATGGAATTTTTGGAAAGATAAAACTGCACCCGAGATAGCCAGACCTTAGGCCGCTCGGTTCACACTACGTTTTGTATGATAACTATATTGACTGAAATATTTGATGCTATCTTTCCAAGGACAATCTACACACATGCACGCACAACAAATCACACACTATTCTCCAACTCGCAACACTATTGTGAGACTGTTGCTCGCCAACAAACACCCGATTAGTGTTTGCTACGGGGGAAAAAAGGATTTCGGAGACAGTGAGCGTTAAGGGACGCGCCCCAAAGGAAAAGTGGGGAGACCCTGAAATAATTGTTAAACACCCCGGGAAGGTCGCTGCTCTACACACATACGCAAATTCACAAATACACACGCGCGCACTCTCGTTCGCTAAACCCAATTCTTGCGGGTAATAGAGAATCTTTCCGACAAAACTGCTGTGGATGCCGACAAAGAGTGCAACAGCAAACCAGCACACAGCACAACGCACAAGCCTATTGATTCGGCGGATATCTATAGATTCTTCGCGATATATGGAGTGTGCGTGTGCGGCCGGGGAAAAAAGCTGCTGCAAGACGGGACTGATGATGTTCTCGCAACAGTGACGACGCGTTGTTGTTGGATAACGCAAGCTGTAGTACGCACCACAAGAGTTTGGGGCTACGGATGCTCTCGACTCGCTGCTACTTGCTAGGAAACTCGTCGCTAGCGGGTTTCTTGAATGCTGTTGTACCGGACCACGAACTAAAATGATAGAGAGTGGGTAGAAAGACGAACAGGAGAAGTAGGTAAAGGAAAGAGAAGGGATGACGTTTTTGACAGCTGCTTACTGTCAGAGCGGTTGAGCGGTGCAAATTCAAGGAGACTGTTAACAATTGCGTTAACCTGAGTTAGTTTACATTAGTGGAAAGAATAAACCGAAACAAGAATAGCCAATTATTATGAAATAAGTTTTATTCGAATTTCCATGCAATACGGAATAGCATTTCTTCGTTTTTTTATGTTCCTCGTTTTTATAGCAACTACGCAATTGCTCGTCTGTGCAGGCCCTCATATGTTGACATTTCGCTAGTCGCATGTAAACAAAGCAAATCTTCCCATACATCGTCCGGTTCTGCGTTTCAAATCGTAATGCAAAGTTATTCCAGTGTTTTAGTTTAGTTGTGATACGTGATTTCCCATTCTGCACGCATAATGCTTTCCTTTTTCCGTAAGAAAACCTCAGAAGACCTAACCACCGTGTCACCGTCGAGCACGAAAACTAGTCCGCTTGTCGGTCCAAACGGAGCAGTTTCTCCTGCACCAACTTTGCAAGAATTAGGGTATCGAAATGCGAACGATTTAAGGGAAACTATATACGACTTTCTGCGTACAATTCGTGATCCCGAGAAGCCCAATACGCTGGAAGATTTGGCAGTCGTGTACGAGGAAGGCATATTCGTAAACGAGCCAACACCAGGCAACGTTAATGTTGTGCGCGTTGAGTTCAATCCAACGGTACCGCACTGTTC
>KZ062095.1:169696-220727 GCA_002091835.1 Anopheles maculatus
CGTGGAAAGAATAAACCGAAACAAGAATAGCCATATATTATAAAGTGAGTTTTGTTCAATTTCCGTGTATTAATAATACCATAACGCATTTCTTCGTTTTTTTTGTTCGTCCTTTTTATAGCAACTACGCAATAGCTCGTCTGTGCAGGCCCTCATATGTTGACATTTCGCTAGTCGCATGTAAACAAAGCAAATCTTCCCATACATCGTCCGGTTCTGCGTTTCAAATCGTAATGCAAAGTTATTCCAGTGTTTTAGTTTAGTTGTGATACGTGATTTCCCATTCTGCACGCATAATGCTTTCCTTTTTCCGTAAGAAAACCTCAGAAGACCTAACCACCGTGTCACCGTCGAGCACGAAAACTAGTCCGCTTGTCGGTCCAAACGGAGCAGTTTCTCCTGCACCAACTTTGCAAGAATTAGGGTATCGAAATGCGAACGATTTAAGGGAAACTATATACGACTTTCTGCGTACAATTCGTGATCCCGAGAAGCCCAATACGCTGGAAGATTTGGCAGTCGTGTACGAGGAAGGCATATTCGTAAACGAGCCAACACCAGGCAACGTTAATGTTGTGCGCGTTGAGTTCAATCCAACGGTACCGCACTGTTCACTAGCTACGCTGATTGGGCTGTGCATAAGGATGAAAGTTGAGCGAAATATCAATCATAATTTGAAGCTGGATATATACATCAAGAAAGGTGCCCACACGACGGAAGACGAAAGTAAGTGAATTAGCGACAGATCGCACACGGTAGAGAGAAAACGATACGTTGTCTAATCTTTCTTTCTCTCTGCACGTACGCACCCGGCCTGATATTCGCAGTTAACAAACAGATCAATGATAAGGAACGAATAGCAGCAGCAATGGAGAATCCCAACCTTAAACAGTTGGTAGAAAACTGCATCAAAGAGGAAGATTAAAAGACTGACATTTGGGAGGTGCAATAAATTGTTTTTTTCGGGTGTAAATTGGATCGGTACATCGTGGTGTTGTGTGGTAAGCAGTGGAAGATAATTGTTTGTTGGTAAAATAAATAGTTTCCTATGTAATTTTGCAGAGTAGATCATGTAAGAGGATCGTTATGTTAGTTTATTCCTGTGATATATCACCGTCACGGCGATAGTATACTAAACAACTATCACTAGCAGCTTCTGAGGTGGTTAAAATGTCATCGACCTGCGATCGGCGAAAGTATTTGCTTAGGTGTGTGTACTACTCATTGCTTTGTTATAAGATGCAGAAGGACATGGGTCACACTTCTTTAGTTAGTATAGCCATCCTTTTCTGCGGTTGCTACGATTGTATATAGCTTTTCTGATCCTATCCTTATGGACGAATCCCTATGCTGATTCCATATACCGAATTTATAGCGGTATTAGTGGCGCAGCAGGCTAGTTTCGTATGTTGAACGCTATTTATTTTAACCTCGTTAGGCCATTTTCGTTTGAACATTCAAAGGTGAAACATCTTCTTGTGAGAGTGCTCTGGAAGTGCCTTTTATTCAAGGGTCTTGATTGAAAATTAACCTAGAAAACCACGTGTAATCCGCTCTGATACTGTAAACTCAAGTTTTATCTTCGTTTGTTAGTCTTCAGTTGCATAAATCGTAGGTAAGAAAATAAGTGACAATGCCTGATAGTGAAATGCGTTTGCTAGGGGCAAAAAAATTTAATATCTACGTGATTGTTCATGCAGCTTGCACAAAATGGTGGTTGGCTTGGACGAATCGAAGGTAGGTGTTGACGAGGAGCAGCACTATGAAGATAGCAGCTCCGACGAGTGCGACACACCAGCCGGTGTTTTGTCTTCGAAATTCGACAAAACCGACCTATCGATCAATACCAATCCGTTGCCACACGGCAAGTACACCTTGATTGGTATCGATATAGATACGACGGGTCGTAGACTTATCGACGAGATCGTACAGATCTCCGCCTTCACCCCGGACAAACAGTATGCGCAGTACATCATGCCTCTGATGAACCTGAACCCGGCTGCCCGCCAGCGACATCAGGTTCGGGTGATCACGGTAGGATTTTTCCGCATGCTGAAGAGCATGCAGACGTACCGTGTCATGAAGACCAAGATGGAAATTGCCGCACTGAACGAATTTCTCGATTGGCTTGAGGAACGTCGCCGTGAAGACGAAGGATCCGAAGGTATTGTGCTTGTGTACCACGAGCAACGAAAATTCGTACCGTACATGGTTATCGAAGCGTTGAAGAAGTACAAGCTGTTGGATCGCTTTGCTGAGACGGTCAAGTCATTCGTGAATGGGTTCAAATTGGCCGAAGAGAAATGTACCAAAACTATCAAGTACTTGACCATAAGTCAACTTGCGAAGCTAGTTTTGGATGAAAAAGAAGGATCTCGGGAAGGATTTGAAGGAAACGCAGCCTACCGTGCCAGGATGGCATTTGAAATTTCCAGACGCTTAGCAACCGGTAAGTAAAATGGCATCCTCGCCATTTTGTGCTCCAGCCAAGATGGTTGCCATGGTACTAATACTAACTGTCCGTTCATAGCTGAGCCGAAAGATGCTGCGTCTGCTTCATCATCAACGGAAACGGAAACGGATGTTTCGGCCAGTTCTGAAGAAGTCACCAACTCATCCTCCACCGCTGAAGATGCAGTGAAGGTTGAAGGTGACAAGACAACCGAAAACGCTGAAAACTCGGAGGAAGATAATGCGCAGAAGGAAAGTGAGAAGAAGGAAGGAGCTGATGTTGCTGCACCAGCTACTTCGACCAGCTCCGCATCTCGTCCATTGACGGAAGAGGATCGCGAAAAGATGTGCACAGTGCTTTGTGAATATGCCTCGCCTATTTCCAATGAGATATCCGAGCTTGACGAGCAGGAGAAGATTCTTGTGCGCCAGAATTCATTGAGACCGGTATTTTTGCTCTATTTTAAGACGACAATCTACCATAGGTAAGTGGATGGTTTTTGTGTATTTCTTGGAGACAATCGTCGATAAAGTTGTTCTTTTCTGCTAGGGTTAAGGCTGTTACGTACAGACGAGTACTGGCTGAATCTGGCCACGATTACGAATCTTTGCGTCAGCTCTGGCAAGAAAAGAAACGTGAAGGAATGGAAGCTACCATCAACGAGATCAGCGAGCTGAAGGAAGATGAACGAACTGAACTGGTCGAACTGCTCGACTGCCACTATGATCCGGACAAGCAAGCTTTTAAGCCGATTGTGAAGCGCATGAAGCGTCGTCCTTCCCGAGGTATGTCTGGCCTGTCTTGAAAATGGACGATTCTTTTTTATACTAATGGTTCACTCTGATTCTTTCTCTCTCGCTCTCCTAGGACAACCCTTCTTCTCCAACAAAAATGGCAATGTTCCGCAACAACAGAACGGAAACAACCAGATGGCAAAGGAAAACCGCAAACCGTTCCAGGGTTACCAAAACAACCAGAAGAACTTTAACAATCACCACAACGGAAACAATATGATGAACAAGCAGCAAAATCAGCATCAGAACCAGCAACAGCAACAGTTTTACAACGGTCCGTCCTCGCCTGAGTCGAGTATGCGCAATGGAGGAGGATCGCCTGGAAAACGGTTCTACCAGCGTAATTCTCGGCGTCGTCGCGGAGGCAATGGCCAGAACCAGAACCAGCACCAGAACCAACAGAACGGTGGACAGAACCAGCAACCGATGAAGAACCACAACGGTAATCGTCATTCGTATGCGAATTCGAATCGCCACAACAACCATCAGTTCCAACAGCCTATTCCGAGTCATGCATAGAGAAGCAGAAAGAGGCTTAATTTAGGATGTTTTAAGTAGCTGATGTCGTTGAATGCTGTTGCACGGCATACCGATTCATACAACACCGAACTCAGGATAATGGCACGGAATACGAAACATTTTAAAAACACATTCAAATAGGATTAAGGAACAATACGGTAGTAGTCGCCCTTTCTTGCGGAACTGTTGTCTTCGTATTTTAGAATCAGGTACAAGCATCGCCTCGTTAGCAAAAGGTCCTTAGTTTGTAGGGTAATTGAAAGGGCGAGGATAGTGGTTTGGTGTGTGGTTCGACCAGAAGAAGGTAAGCGCGCACTTTCCAAAGGTCTCCTGCCTACATTCCGGACCGTCGTTTTAGCTACTCCTCAAGAAGTCTAGGACATTTGTTTGCGAATGCGTCTGGTGCAGAAACCCCATTTTAATATTGTGTAAATTATTTTCACTGCGTCGCCATCGTTACCGAACTGAGGCGGCTAGCTTCTTTTAATGCTTATGTGGGTTTTAAGCTCAGCTTTGTAATGAAATCAACGAATTATGTTATGATTGTTAATTGATGGAAGGTGTGCAACGTCAGACAACCGGAAGCTTCTGGTAGGTTACGGTTTTACGTTGATGCCAATATATAAGATGTTTTATTGCATATGATTTGGTGTTGGGTTTTTGTTCTATTTTTTCTACCTTTACCTTTACGATTAGTTGGGTTTTCGTTCCTGGATACCTTAGTCTAAAGATATAAGTTATCACATAATCTAATTTGAAAATTAGATTAAAAGAAATTAAATTAAATTAAGAGAATCTTCAACAAGCTATACAATAACATTCGTTCATTTTAATGATAAAAACACTCTCCAGCAAACAGGTACTATTCGTACTGTTACTTTCTTTTTTTTGTCTCGCTCTCTCTAACACTTTCTCTCTCTCAGCTTAATCCACTCTTCCCCTAATCAAATATATGGAAAAATATATTTATAGCATGATATATTTTACTGAAACATTTTATAGCTTCCTGAACAACAGCTAGGACACTACTAAGAAGTAAGCAATGAAGAGAGTGATACTATAGTCGTCTCACTCTGGTCCACTCGACTTCTAATGCAGTAATGCTTATCGTGTCCAGTGCAACTATATCGAAGGATGTGCAGGATTCTTACCGGACAACATCACTTCTATAACAACAGCCGAAGAACAAACATCTCATCGGAAAGCGCTCTGGTAGCTGCTGTTCAAATAACCTCAAAAATCCATCTAAAACGGTACCACGTGCTTTTTTGCGTGTTTAATCTACCGAACAAAGTTATTTTTTATTCAGTGATTTTAAGTGCTTTTTAACCACAGGTAAGAATGCCGCAAGTTTTCCGATACGGAATGTGCAAGTATAGAACCGCGTGTGTTAATTTCGTATATTGATTAGGTGATTACAAAATGGTGGTTGGCTTGGATGAATCGAAGGTAGGTGTTGACGAGGAGCAGAACTACGCAGATAGTAGCTTCGATGAGTGCGACACACCAGCCGGTGTTTTGTCCTCGAAATTCGACAAAACCGACCTATCGATCAATACCAATCCGTTGCCACACGGCAAGTACACCTTGATTGGTATCGATATAGATACGACGGGTCGTAGACTTATCGACGAGATCGTACAGATCTCGGCCTTCACCCCGGACAAACAGTATGCGCAGTACATCATGCCTCTGATGAACCTGAACCCGGCTGCCCGCCAGCGACATCAAGTTCGGGTGATCACGGTAGGATTTTTCCGCATGCTGAAGAGCATGCAGACGTACCGTGTCATGAAGACAAAGATGGAAATTGCCGCACTGAACGAATTTATCGATTGGCTTGAGGAACGTCGCCGTGAAGACGAATGATGAACCTGAACCCGGCTGCCCGCCAGCGACATCAAGTTCGGGTGATCACGGTAGGATTTTTCCGCATGCTGAAGAGCATGCAGACGTACCGTGTCATGAAGACCAAGATGGAAATTGCCGCACTGAACGAATTTATCGATTGGCTTGAGGAACGTCGCCGTGAAGACGAAGGATCTGATGGCATTGTGCTTGTGTACCACGAGCAACGAAAATTCGTACCGTACATGGTTATCGAAGCGTTGAAGAAGTACAAGCTGTTGGATCGCTTTGCTGAGACGGTCAAGTCATTCGTGAATGGGTTCAAATTGGCCGAAGAGAAATGTACCAAAACTATCAAGTACTTGACCATAAGTCAACTTGCGAAGCTAGTTTTGGATGAAAAAGAAGGATCTCGGGAAGGATTTGAAGGAAACGCAGCCTACCGTGCCAGGATGGCATTTGAAATTTCCAGACGCTTAGCAACCGGTAAGTAAAATGGCATCCTCGCCATTTTGTGCTCCAGCCAAGATGGTTGCCATGGTACTAATACTAACTGTCCGTTCATAGCTGAGCCGAAAGATGCTGCGTCTGCTTCATCATCAACGGAAACGGAAACGGATGTTTCGGCCAGTTCTGAAGAAGTCACCAACTCATCCTCCACCGCTGAAGATGCAGTGAAGGTTGAAGGTGACAAGACAACCGAAAACGCTGAAAACTCGGAGGAAGATAATGCGCAGAAGGAAAGTGAGAAGAAGGAAGGAGCTGATGTTGCTGCACCAGCTACTTCGACCAGCTCCGCATCTCGTCCATTGACGGAAGAGGATCGCGAAAAGATGTGCACAGTGCTTTGTGAATATGCCTCGCCTATTTCCAATGAGATATCCGAGCTTGACGAGCAGGAGAAGATTCTTGTGCGCCAGAATTCATTGAGACCGGTATTTTTGCTCTATTTTAAGACGACAATCTACCATAGGTAAGTGGATGGTTTTTGTGTATTTCTTGGAGACAATCGTCGATAAAGTTGTTCTTTTCTGCTAGGGTTAAGGCTGTTACGTACAGACGAGTACTGGCTGAATCTGGCCACGATTACGAATCTTTGCGTCAGCTCTGGCAAGAAAAGAAACGTGAAGGAATGGAAGCTACCATCAACGAGATCAGCGAGCTGAAGGAAGATGAACGCACTGAACTGGTCGAACTGCTCGACTGCCACTATGATCCGGACAAGCAAGCTTTTAAGCCGATTGTGAAGCGCATGAAGCGTCGTCCTTCCCGAGGTATGTCTGGCCTGTCTTGAAAATGGACGATTCTTTTTTATACTAATGGTTCACTCCGATTCTTTCCCTCTCGCTCTCCTAGGACAACCCTTCTTCTCCAACAAAAATGGCAATGTTCCGCAACAACAGAACGGAAACAACCAGATGGCAAAGGAAAACCGCAAACCGTTCCAGGGTTACCAAAACAACCAGAAGAACTTTAACAATCACCACAACGGAAACAACATGATGAACAAGCAGCAAAATCAGCATCAGAACCAGCAACAGCAACAGTTTTACAATGGTCCGTCCTCGCCTGAGTCGAGCATGCGCAATGGAGGAGGATCGCCTGGAAAACGGTTCTATGTGGGGTTTAAGCTCAGCTTTGTAATGAAATCAACGAATTATGTTATGATTGTTAATTGATGGAAGGTGTGCAACGTCAGACAGCCGGAATCTTCTGGTAGGTTACGGTTCTGCGTTAATGCCAATATATGTTTGATGATTTATTGCATTGAAGCACTTATGTGTTGGTTTGTGTTTTAGTTCTTGGCACGTTTAACATCACTTCAACTTCGTTTCAGAGGCCTCGACAAAGCAGCTTATCAACATCGCATACTGAATCCTCTGGCGATCCTCTAAGGGCACTGGTCACAAAGCAATAAAGTAGGAGGATTGAAGTTCGGATGATACAACGCATTCACCATCTGATTTTACACTACGAGATATAGATTTTGAATTTTATTTCCCATTATGAGACAGAACATTCATCACTAAGCCAGGCTGTACACAGGGAACCGGCCAGCTAGTCTCTTTCTTGTCTTTTTTTGTACCATTTGCACGACAATAATGATCTTGAACGAGTATGTTCGATGGCGTGGTTTTGTTTTGAAGGGGACAAAAACATAATCTGCTGCTCAATTTTCACTACTTAGTACGAATTGTGTAAATACAATCAGAATTTCTATACCATCAATATGCTCACTCGCCACTAGAGTGTCTGCCTCCTAGGGACATAGAGGCACCCAGCCAGGTGCAAAAGCGTCCCCTGCTGTCGGCACACAGATGTTTGCAAAAGAGCGTTGCATGAATTGTACATTCGTTTTATTGCAGAGTAAACAAGGATTAAACAAAAACAAAAAGGGATAATTAAAGAAACTAAAACAAACATTTGCACTGCACAATAACCACCGACTCGGGGAATGGGGATAGAGATATAGAGCTTGGTAAATAAAGTAATCACATCGTAGTACGGCTCCACATGTGCCTCTTGGAAACGCATGCCGGAGAGATTGGAAAGAAAGTTAGTAAATTGCTTTGAGAACGCGTGAGACGCGTATTAGCCCTTAGAGCGTGAGAAAAGACAAACAAACGAAATATTGCAATTTGAATTATACATATATGTGTACGGTGTATGGTGGGTGCTACTGTTGGAAGAAGTGTGCTTTGGGCCAAAGGAAACGAACCCCGTCAACCCGTCGCTGCCAGTCGCGGTACTACATCATGCGGATAATTGTCTAGAAAGAGGGAGAAAATGCGGTTTGTCCGTGGACCGATGCGGGACGACCACAGCAGTAGTGTACACGAGGGGGGGAGCTGTTGCGGCGTTGCAGGTCCGGTCCGGTTGTGCTTTTCATGTTGGCAGCTGAAAGAGGTCCATCTTTCAGGATATGGACGGTGGTGCACCGTCATTGTTTGGACCCTGGGACGATGCAGCAGAACAGGAAGAGCAAGAAGCCAACGTGAAAAAACGGGGAAAAATGGCACGCAGGATAACGCACTTACATCGTTCGATGGTGGCGGTAGGGACTTGTTGAGGTCGTTCGTTCGCCGCATCGACGCTGGCCTCATCACGTACATGACGGCCATAAAAATCAGGGCCATGATGATTAGGAAAAAGTTTGTGCCACCGGTTGCACTCGGAAGACTGGGAACTGGTTGTTGTGTTTTGTTTGCAGTTATTTAAAACAGAAAATTGTTGGTTTTAGTTAAACTGTTTGTTTACATTAGATGCATTTATGAAGAAAGATAATTACACATCTTTCTCGCATTAAAATGCTAACGAAGCTTTTGACTCATGCACACATTCTTTACGCGTCTAACAATGCGGGATATACTTACGATCGGTACATTCGTTATCGTTGCAGTAAGACTGTCCCTGTCGCAGCTAAAACGAGAGACACAAAAACACTTTGCACTGTAGCTTATCTGCGCGTACATACGCGTGTGGGCGGGCAGAATACTTACCAGCGACAGCAACCGCCTCATAGCAATTTCATGACTCCAGAAGCATTCGCACGCATCGAATTCGTCTGCCATTTCTATCGCCAAAAGAGTTTTCTTGTTGATTGCACAAAACAGCCGCGTAGTCACTAGCAAAACATAGACCTTGGTAGAACGAAGGATGACTTTTTTGGTACACTGGAAGTTTACAACTGGAGTCAGTAACGTTTTCCCTTCTAATAACCCTAAAACGAAACAATGAAAGAAAGCGAATCACTGTGATGCACACGGCCTGGTTCTGGTGTATCAAGTTCGATTACTTTGGATTAATTCTGTAACACGCGCCAGACAAGCTAGTACGTAGTACGTACACTCTTCTCTGCTGGAAAAATGCTACCTTCCCCCGTTTTTCCTTCCCACAGAACACCTGTGATTACTGTTCGGGGGGGAAATGTAAACACTTACGTGGACTTCACACATTTGCGGGATGCGAGCTAGACGCGCAACAGTGTTCACACAGCGTTCGCGTACTCGTTGGTATTGGTTTGGTTTGTCGCGCCCGATCGCGTTGAGACAATAGAAAGCAACCGATCTAACGCGCGGGGGAAAATGTGTGCAAACTTTAGATAAGGTTGATCACTGATTGCACTATGAAAACTTCGCCGCAATCCACGCCGTAGCAGAACGCTCAACCCTTTTGAATTGGGGTATGTTTTGTGATGATTTTCGGTATGGCGAAACTTCACAAGCTCCACTTTGAGTGCACCGCGCGTCGTCGTCGTCTTCGCGCGGGTCGGTGATATCATCACTCGGTGGCTGTGGAAACCGGATTGTACCGTACAGCGCCATCAGTCTCGGGCTACCGCTGGTCGTCGCGCTATCCAAAACGGGGCACAACAACATCCGTTCGACGGGAGGGGTTTGGTTGGTCACAACCCCACACCCTGCCCCAACCCTTTGCCTGTGTACACTCTTTTTCTCCTATGCTACGCGCGACCTTCTCCCTTGAGCCTTCTGTAAGCCCGTTGTAAATATTTACAGTCTTGGAATTACCTTGGTGTGGTGCATCGGGCGCGGGTCACAGTGCTGGCTAGTATGGGCGACAAAGCGAGACGTTTGGGGTTTTGGGCGAAAGTTTTCACACCAAATGTTTTGCTAATGTGGCAATTTTGCAGCTGCTGCTGGTCCGAGAAGGAAAAAAACACACACAACACACAAAAACACAGACAGACACCCTTCTCGCTTCCGAACACAGTTGTCAAAACATCAACAAAAGCGCTGGGCCGATGAGGCGGTGGTCCTGCGAATGCTTTTCTGACAATCAGCGTCGTACCGTCGGTGTTTGCATGCAAGGTGACAGCTGTTTGACACCTCTGGTACGAAAAGGTTGATTTTATTTGAGGAAATAACAAAATTAAAGAGGAAAGAACGCTTTTATTAACTTTAATGATAAAGCTAAGTGTCCAGAAACATTTTAAAGATTGGTTTCGATTGAATAAGGAACAAAAATGGCAGTTTTTCTGGAGTTTTGAGCGCCCACTGTGCACTCTCTGCGCGATATCAACAAAAGAAATCCGTTAATGCAGGGTTCGTATCCTGAAGCGTGAAACGAGTAATAACGTAACTACTTTTTTATTTTTCCTTCCACGAATATTCGTTTTTGTTCTTCTTCTTTTATTCTACAGTAGTAGTTTTATTATTAATAAAAAAGAATGAAGAGTTACACTTCATTACTGGTAATTTCATAGTTAACGCGTAAACAACGGAGTAATACAGTTGTTTTCTCATAAAATGTGTATTTTTCACTAATACCAATAAGTATAAACAGAAAGAAAACATGATAACTCCCTCTTTCAATAGTGTGTGCGTGAAAATCCATACCTTCCCTACAAGCAGGTCGGAGCAACCCGGAAGCCGGAAGTGTCGGTACAAGGACTTGGCGTTGGACAGTTGCCTGCATCGTTGCTCCGTTTGGGTGCAACTGAAATCCTTACCAGTGAAGTGGCCAGTGGTTGTGAAAATAAAATTAAAGAAAACGCGGTTACAGTACAAAATTACCTCCTGGGCTGGGTTAGGCACATGCGAAAACACATCAGCATGTTCAACGGCAAAATGACTGCACGTTACGCATGTTGCAGTGGATGATTCGAGTGCATTTTCGTTCTGGGAAAGTACTGGCTGGCTGATGGCAGTTGTAATCCTTTGCAAAGCAAATCGTTCGGTAAACATTGTTACACATTGTTGCCGGCAGACGAGATGCAATCGCTTCGTTCCGTTGGCTTTGACGAACTATTGGGCTGCGGATGCTTGTGTTGAATCGATTCATTTGATGTACGATGAACTGAGGATAAGAGAGGGATTGTCTAAAATTGAAAGTAATCGAGTTATTATCGGAAGATAGGTTGGGAAGTTTGCGTTCGAACCGAGGGTGACTTGAGTTGGGTGTGGTGTCGGAGTGCCGAGTTCTGTTAGAGTGACGGTAGTGCGCCAGTGCGGTAACCAAGCTGGATGTTCGAGCTAGATGATCCACGGGAGAAGCTGAGACTGCTGGAAACGCCAGTGAAGAGCACGGACAAATCGTCAGGTTAGTATCGAGCCCGCCTAACCTATCCGTTAAGTGGAAACACCAACACCATTACCCACGAGAGGGCGCTACAGATCAAGTCCAAGTATCCAAGTACTCCTTACGACTGGGTCGAGCCAAGTTCTGGTCCTAAGTGGTTGTCCGCACGGTTCATTACGTACGCGATTTAAACTCTCGATGCGCGCCACTTGTTGTTTTGTGCCGCCGTGCACTAATAAGTGCACTAATAGCGGGAAATATTTCAATTACCTACCAAGATTCCACCCACCAAAACTCTTCAACTAATTTCCGCTTCCCATTGCACAGAGCCGTGCATTGTACCTGTTGCAGTGGCGATGCAGCACTCGCACTAGTTTTCCACAGACTGGTCAAAACCACAGGCACCGAATCAGTTCACGACCTACTATCGAAATCCGAGTGGACGGGTTGGGCCAGCAGTAAATAAACCGTTTTCGCTGAGCAGCAGCTTTAACAAGCAGGCAATATGATGCGGTTTGCGGATGATTTCTGCCACTGCCAGGGGGAGCCACCAAGATGGCGGCGGGGGGGAATTAGGTAGAACGGATGGAAAGGGGTTTTTGCAATATCGAGACAGGAATGCAACCAACGTCCCGGAAAAGGGATACCGATGTTCTGGCAGTAGCAAGAAGGAAATGAGCTATAAATCTGTGGTTATGATTGTTTTCGGTGCTAATCTAGCGACGCTGAAACGAATTGGTGTGGCTTGATGGAATGAGCACCAAGAGCCGGAAAGCAGTTCCGACGTGTTGAACGGCTGAAGCTCGGGCGAGGAAACTCCCAAAAATATTCGCCCTGTTTTGGCCAATTGTTCCCCGTTTCTGTGGTGAAGGAAATTTGGGAAAATTCAATAAGTTTGTGGCTACGAGGATGAATTTATAGATTGGACCGTTTTGACGGGTGTTAAACTGTTGGCAGCATTTAAAGCAGAAATTTCTCTCCAGATGTTTTAAATATAATTATAGCTAGTTTTTGTAATGGTTTTTGACACCCAGAATGTCGTTCAAAAAGGCTTCATTCCTTGAAGTTTGCTACCATCTCAAGAAGAAACTTTCTGTGGTTATTCATTTTCTTAGATCAACTTCTTATAAAGTTCAGTTGTCCTGTCAGTTTTTTAAAAGTAAATTCTGTTCTAAAGAACACGTGTAAAAGGATATTGTGGTTAAACTTTTCCACGCATAAGCCCACATCTTTGTCACCACGTACCGACGGTCATTATGATCCGATTAGAAGCTAGGCATTACTTGGCTTGCTTAGTATAAGTCTTCTTTTCCCCCGTGGATACTCTCGAGAAAGACGAGGAATTCACAACAGCCAACAAAAAACGTTGTACTGCCTGTCATTGCAAGATGGCTTTCGCAAGTGGTCACGCTTCCATGCTAATGATTTTCGATTGAAGAAGAAAGAAATCTACCATTCAGCGTGATAAGAAGAGGCTGAAAATGTTACAACTGTCGCAAGACAATTTACTTATAAAAGCGCAGCTTGTATGGATTAATTTATACAAAAAAATTAATTCCTTTTTAACACTTCAAAGCAAATAAATGTGGCTCCGTTGCATTTAAGCTTACTCGTAGGCTCATGGACTCGTAGCCACCATTCCTTCATCTCACCACAATCGTCATTCACGAAGCATCGATTAGGGTAGGAGAAACGCCAACAACGGCCAGTTCGTGTGAGTCTCGTTCTGCCTGTTGCCAGTCACACGCAACTGCTCGCTTAGGCCGGAACGGTACGGATCGGGACCAACGTTTTATCGTTCGAATCGGGCCACCGTTTGAAAAGGTTTCCTAATTTTTCGAAATTAAGTGGTGAAATTGGGTGATTTTGAATAAGTTTTTTAGTTACTTACAGTGTTTAGTTGATGGTGACAAAAGTGACATAATGCAATGGCTGTCTCACCACAGCCTGACCACAGTTTGTGTGCAGTGAATGCGTGAAAACGTGATGTGCAGTTAAGCTTTTGCAACTATCCATCATAAACTATTCCAAACTAAGTGGATGCCAGTGGAGTGGAGCTATAAAATTGAATCGTTAAATCATGCTGCATCCATTTAAAGAAATCTAGATATTCACCACGCCGTCACAGTGTGTTAGAAACAGTGCAATAGATATTTAAATACGTGTGTACCACCTGCATTGCGTGTGTCGGGAATACAAAGTGATTAGAAATGTTTCATTAATTTACAAACTACATTTAAATTACTTATCACACACGAGACATTTTTAAGACGAACAGATCACAAGAATGATGTAGATGACGTAAATGCACTCAAATACCTGTTAAATTTCACACCAATTCATTGCGCAATACGATTTTGTTGAACAAAAAAGGCTTATTTACTTTCGACACACCTCCAAAGTTTGTTTTTCCTGCCCTTTAGAACACTTGAAGGACGTGCCACATTGCACAATCGGTTGTATTTTGAAGCGCGTGGTGCTTGGGCTTGGATTAACACAGACAGCCTTTCAGTTTCGAGACCTCTAAAGACCCCAAAAAAACACGAAACATAGACAGACAGATCAGCTGTACATAACGACAAACGCACGCACAAACCGGCTTTACTCGGACCGTTCCTTATGTCCGATCTGGTTCTGGTTTGTTGGAATGTTATTCGGTAAAGGTTTAGGCAGAAGGCGAAAACAGGCTCTGCTAGAATTTGACTGTATCAGAACCCAATACCTCCTACGCACCTTGAGCGGGGCTCCAGCATGACCAGCCGGGATCTGTGTGTGCCTTCTAGATATTGGGGCTAGGCTTTTAGACAACGAAACAGGTTTTCGCTCCGTGCGAGAGGTAGCCTCGGTAAGATTTGCATTTAGATTTTTCGCTTGACTCATCTACCTTTAGCGAGTTAAGATGAAGGTTAACGCTGTAATTGAAGATCATTTTTCATCGTGCTAGATTTGTTTTGGGGCCCCTGGTGGCGTCATCCAACAAGCACCTGAGCGGAGAAGTAGTTAGAAAGGAGTTGCGATTATCGTTTTGTGTCACTACTACCGGACAGATCAGACAGTTCCGTTTTTCAATGTGCGCGAAAAATAAAAAAAAACAATAATGCACCGTTCGAGGCCGACCGGAAATGGCAATAATGAAAGTGAGCACCCGTCGGAACTTTGGGTTCGGCCGGTTTGATTTCTATCCGGCGCCGGAATCGTAAAGCGTGCACAAATTATGTGTTCTACTCGGCTGCACATGCACGGTACGGTTGAAGGTTAATAGAAGGTGTTCAATGGGTCAGGTGTCTGCAGCCGTTGTGAGGTCTGTGAAGCGTTTGATCGGTCACCAAAGTAATGGGAGCCGTTCCAAAGAAAAGAAAAAAAAACCTTGGTTGTGTAATAATTGGCAGAGATTTAAAAGCTCATTAATGTACTGCTTTATTAATTAACAATATTAAGTTCACGTTCATTCCATTGCGAAATTGTGATCAGAACTTTAAATCTAGAAGTAAAAAAGCTGTCCTCACTTGTACATTGCCGTGCGTGGACTAACTGCAGACATGTAATTAAAGTGTCAGATTCAATCAACGGCTAGTACTAATTGGCCGAATATGTTGCAAATTTTGCTCCCCATGGCCGTGGCACACACCACAGTCAGTTCAACCAAATCTGGGACATTCTTAAATGACAAAGCCGTTTAGTGTTGCAGATTATCCATCGCCTACAAACGAAAAGAAAAAATCCAACCAAAATCATCAAGTCTAATTGTTTATCTCGCCAATGTTCACCGCCGGCTGTCGCTGGGTCATGGCAGTTAGGCAGCTTTCTGTGATCCCCTTCTCAAACACACACACAGTTACTAATATTCTTCGCACTACGGTACACGTTAAACTGATTCCAAGCCTAAACCCTTAACGCTGTTTAGTGATGCCTGTGCGTGTGCGAGTCTTGCCGTCGGCCACTGGCTGTCACACTATCGCCATTAAACAAACCATCGCAAATGAAGTGTGTCGATTAGTGAGTACCGTACTCAGCCCCCTTTGGGCTTATGTGTACCGGTGTTTGTGTGTGTGATTTTATTCTTGTGATTTTAATTGAATTTCCGTTGACGACGACTGAGACGATGGCTGCGTGCGATGACTGGACATGCGAAGAGGCTTCAAGAGCCGTTCAAGAGACGCTTGTCATCGGTATCGAGAGCCTGGGTGGGGTAACTCCACTTGCCTAAGTTTACCTTAATAATTTGTTTGCGTAATCGGTTTTAAGTGGTGAGATAAACAACATGGATCAGTGAAAACATTATTTGGTTCCGTTTGTGGTTGATCTAAAGTGTAGTATTGTTGAAAATCGTGAAACAGAAAGAGAAACAGCAGAAAATGGGTCGCAAAAAGGAGAAGAAAGGTAACTATATTGAACACGAACCCATGTTAGCTACTGTTTAGAATTAGATCTTAAATGTATTACGGTGCTATTTCCATTGCATAAAGCTGTAATGCAAACCTTGAAAAGCTGATTGCGGTTTCGGTTATGGAGATTATGGAGGTTCCAGATCTTAGAATCACACGCTTCTAACCACACGATTACATAGTGACTTGGGTAACGTGCGTTGTGCTAGAATCAGTTTGTTCGTTCACCACCTCGACCACCTTGTCAATCAAACGCTTTCCACCCTTGGTAGCAACTGGAACTCTGAAGCGTTGAAATGAATTTATTCAATTGTACACTGGGAACTAACTGCTGTTGCTTTAAACGTTCTTCCAGCTGATGCTGATCCATCAATCACGCTATGTCTATTCTAATAAAGAATACGCTTTACTAATCGCTTAGAACGTAAGACAAACTAAATACTTTTATCGTACTCACCAATCGCTAGTCGAATAAATCCAGTTCCCTAAGCTCCACGCTGGAGTACTCCCTGACAACGGTAGCAGGACACAATTGGTCAAAATTGGGCCTTTTCTCAAGCGCATCTAGCAGGACGTTATCTTGTCCGGTTTGTCGCTTCCATCTCGACCGAATTCTTTCATCCTCATCTGTGTGCTCATCCCTCTGGGGAAATGGAAAAGCCGGAAATGAAATGTGCCACTTTGCGCTCCGAACACTTTCTTCAAAGCCTTCAGTTATGCCAACTTCAATGTATAAACGGGCACTCTCTTTGGGTGTATCGTTCTCAACAGCAATCAGACAGTGACAGGTGCGAAAGGATGTGCTTGCGTCCTTGTCGCACAATTTCCACGGAAACCACGGGCTGCTTCAACCAAAGCTGATTGGTAAATAGATTTGCGAAAGGCGCACAAAGAAGGCAAGGCGCAGTTGGGGTGGCAAGCGACTGGCAAGAGGATGAAATCGAATTAGGAGTACTTAACATTTTCCACCCCAAGCTCGCCACCCACCGTTGACGGGTGGTATCGATGATGAAGATTTCCATTCTTCTCAACAGCACAAGTGTATTATACCATCCGCCAGTGGTGAGATGTGGTTGACTTCTTTATTTTTGGCCCCCGACTAAAGTGACATTTACATTCGGGGCCCCGGCAATTCAGCTTTGTCGCCCTTTTCTTTTTTTGGTGTTGCTTTGTGTGTCGCTCAGTTCCGACATTCCCCATTCTTGTGACGTCGAGTAATAAAGTGAGATAGGCTATCACACGGTACGATACGTCATAACAAATCAAATTTGCCTACCCATGCCCCAGTGCGTCCTCGGGAAAATCGGCGTCAAGGGTGAAAAATCAATTTCTCTCTCACTCCCTCTTTCCACTTTCCCTTTTGACACTACCACCATCGTTCAAGCTTGTCGAACGCTTCAACCCATGGAAAGATGCCGGGATGTGTTGGAAGTGGTTCTTTAATGTCTCGGAGTAATTTCCCGAGGTCCTCCGAGTGAGAGTTGTGGGTGGGTTCTGGGTAGGGGTGAAAGGGGAAATGAAGAACATCGTTGTTGATGCGCCGATGCTCTGGATGTCCGGACTGTTTGAGTCTAGCAGCGTCATCGGTCCTAAAGTAGGATAAAACATCAAAAACATTAACAAACACTTTGTCAATTTTGGAGGACTGTTTGGTTGTGCCTGAACCGGTGGACACCGGTGACACACTCAGCACCACTATGGCCACTCTGACCACCAGCTCCTAGTCAGTCGCCCTAGACGTCCGTCCGATATGGTCCAGTGTTCTATTATTAGCCGCTACTTGAACTTTTGAATACACTCTTGTGATGTGTGGCGGCGGGCTAGAGCTTTTCGAATGTCGAACAGTTTGAGTTATTTGCGCCATCGGATCCCTCAAGTACCGGTCGACATGTCATCGAAACGTCCAACGTCGTGCATAGACGTAAGTGAGTGAGTAGGTCAGCACGAAATAAATACCAAATGGAGTGGAGCTTTCGGACAGTTTTCCTTACAGCAATCGATACTTCCCGTTGCAGCCCGGAACGTTTCACAGTAAATTGAGTTACAATAATTTTGCGTAGTATCTTTAACTTTCCCATCCATTTCCCATCGACCAGATTCCATCGACGGGGACGCGCTGAAGGAGCTGAACGGTGGAGCGGAAAACGGTGTTGGTGGTGACAGCGACGGAACCGCCCTGGCGATGACCACCATCGGCCAGATCAAGGCGAAGGGCCGACCGGGACTGTTGCCACGGAACGGGGCCGGCGGCGAACCGGACGATGGCGAGCAGCGGGAAACCTGGAGCGGGAAGGTCGACTTCCTGCTGTCAGTCATCGGGTTCGCCGTCGATCTGGCCAATGTGTGGCGTTTCCCGTACCTCTGCTACAAGAACGGTGGTGGTAAGTACTGACGGGGGCACAGGGAGTTTACATACGGGCGTTACGCTTGACGATGAATCGCGGCCTGTTGGGCGGGTATTGTTCACGCGGAAACAGACGGTATAGAACGGAAGCGATTGGAGAAGTTGTTATATCGTCGGCGTTTAATAGCTAATTACCGACGGTGAAATCTAATTTGTTTATGGTACGGAGAAGGCAAATTGATATTGAAACATAGCGCCGTTCGGTTTAGGTTTGGATGGTGTACAGTGAATGAAAATGAGCAGAATAGGACAACATGGGAATGGGTCGGGTAAGCATTTTTTCTAGAAAAAATTGACAACAGAGAAGATTTTTCTTTCGTGTCATAAGCAAGGTTGAATACGATCTTAGTTGAATATTATTATGAAGGAGTCTGGGGGCTTATCACGATTTTGAATCTATGCCAGGCAGCATGCATTAAAACTATACCTTTAAGGATGTTTCATACGATGTCCCGGTATCCTAGCAATTGTTCTCAATATCAATCGTGTTTTATGTCAAGTATTTTATGCAGAGACAAAATGTCATAGTTATATCAGGTGATTTCTAGTTGCTATGGCCAAAGCATTCGAGGAACTGTGTTTTAAGTTCCGTGCTTTCTATCAGCAATTTATCTGCTATCATCAGACGCTTCCTTTCCTTGTCCGACTTTTATAACATATTTAAATTTCATCCGACACTCTTGTAAAGCCGTAAAATGCGGCATAAGCTCATGAGAAACCCCCGTGGACCTGAAGGCTTCGTCGTTCAGCATCCATATACAAGATCCTGGAAAAGATCGTTACAGAAGTTCAATCTTGTGAAGACCAATAATGCCTTCACCGCCTCTGCCACCAGATCGACCATCATTCAGCTATTGGTTACTATTAAGACTTCATAACGATGTAACTGAAACCCTTTATCCCTGAACTATACTAAGAATCAACAAGTCCAAGCTCACCAGCTATTCAAAATGTTCAAAAGTCCGTTAGATTTTATCCGTTTTTTGATCTCGTGGACTTGTTACGTTTTATCGTATCTTAATTCCAAAGAATTCTCACCAATGATCACGATTAGAGTAAATTCCACCGTAGGCTGTAAAACCTGTTTGAGGCGTTCATCATCGTTGCCCGTTACCAACTGCATTCGAACAGCAGCAACAACAACCATCCAAAAACCCACATGAACATACACCAGAACACAACAAACGCACCCAGCATCATGCTCATGTGGTCAGCTTTACTGCCAGGTTCAAGATGTTGTTGCTAGAAGTAAAAAGGCAAGAAATCCAACAGTCCAACCGGTGGTGCTCGGAGCTCGGGAACATAAATCATACCGAAGGGATTGCGGGCCACGATCCGTATCAACGGGGAAACAAGCGAACGCACTTTCGGGGAGGGCCAGCCGAACCCAAAAAAGTGGTTCAAACGGTGTAACTGAACCGTGGCAAATGCCATCTTGCAATCGGTTAGTAAGTCGCAGGTCGATGGCAATAGTTGTGCCCGTACACACACCTTCTAGACTTGCTGCGGTGAGGATATACACACACACCAACACACACTCAACACCGCGTGTGTGGTAGTAAGGGTTGTAAGGAGCAGGAAGTGGTGAGAATGTATGTGACAGCGTAGATTTACGCCACAATTCTAATCTTCCACACTCGCCTACTCCTGCATCAAACCGGAAGCCTGCCACTGATGACAGTTGGACCCGAAGCCTGGAACCGGGTCCGTTTGGTCCGTTTTCTTTTCCTTTCCGGAGGCTTGGCAGCGCTACTTGCCAGTTCTTGCAAGAACGTAGAGCTCAAGCACACAAGTAGTTGTGCTTACTCGCACCGGACGAGCCTCTTGCTGAGCGGTCTTTCCCTTTCATTCACTCTATGGCAGAGACATGGAACGGAAATTCCCACTTTTCTGACTTTTCTCCAACCAGGGTTGCCTTTGAACCGAGCCGGCAAATGGCACACGCCATGAGGCACAGGTCAGGAAGTGGCCAGGAACCAAAGTTTCACGCTAATGGCGTTGATGTCTTTATTCAACCGTAGTCACTCAACCGTGCATCCGTGCCCGGGGAGGAAGTAGAATGGGGCCGGGACGGAGCGGGTTTGCTTCTGTAGTAGCCTTGAACGACATCCCGCACCCGACAAGAGGAGGATTACGGAATGGCTCCAATTGTTGATGATGAGCGATAGAAGAGCCACACGATTGAGTACGAAGATTACGCGTCGTCGGTGTGGCTGTGGCGTGGTTGGCTGTGATGAATTATTACGGCTTTCAACGAGTCGTATCCTTCGGGGCCATTCGTTTCCAGCTTCTAAAAGGTCACAGGAGTAGAATGCCTCATACACGCCTTTGTTTATGCAATGCGCATTACAAAGCGCTCAGTAGAAAAGCATGAAAGCAAGCGTTATTTTGTTTTGCTAAGGCACCTCGATCGAGGCAATCGATCCCTAGCAATGGTTACATTTATTTAACGCTTCGTAATACGGTAACAAACATAGCATAAATCAAATGGCCCAACATTTCCATCGATATATTACCCTTAAGACACGGTACACTCCGACTCGGATGGATCGACACAAGTTTGTGCGGCCTGACTGAACCACAATCCAGGCTGGCAGACGGAAGGATAACCGGATTGGTTCACACACACGTAGAACTGCGTGCACGAGTAAGGACTGGCCATGTACTGACCGTCCGGTTGACCGTCGCAGATGCCTCCAGTCGGTGGTGGAGTAGTCGATGGTTCCAGCGTACAGTCCACGTTCTCCGGATCGTCACAATCTTGCAGTTCCTCGTTGAACCACAGCCCTGGTGGACAGAACGACGGTGAACCGACCTCATTCAGGCAGGTGTAGAAGAGTGAACAGCTAACCGGGCTGGGTACACGTACGCCATCTTCCTGGTCGGCACAAACACCCGGTGTCGGTACGGTAGTGACTGTGTCGGCACATTCCGCCTCATCGACCGGCACACAGCGCAACAGATTGCGATCGAACCAGGTTCCACCGGGACACTCCAGTGAGTACGGGTACATGTTGACGCACACGTAGTAACGGCTACAGTCGAGTGGGTTCGGAACGTACGTACCGGCTGGGACATCTACGCAGATGCCTTCAATTGGTGACGGTGTGGTAGTGAGTCCGTTCGGACAATCGACTTCCGTCGGACTGGCACAAGTCTGGCGCGATTCATCGAACCACAGTCCAGCTGGGCAAATCTGGGGGAATCCAACCTGATCGACGCAGATGTAGAATCGGTTGCAGAACACCGGATGGAGCACCTGGATCGAGTTGGACAGTCCGGTACAGATACCGTCGGTTGGGAGTGGTGGCGGCAGGACATCATGCACCTCACACTGGACGTTCTGCACGAAGTCGCACAGCTGGCGTCGGTAGTCGAACCACTGATCGTTGGGACAGATCATCGGGTACGGGATACCGTTCACGCACTGATAGTAGCGATAGCAGAAGTCATCGTCCGGCACGAAGGACAGATCCTCTACTCCTGCGCAACGATCCCACGGAGAGGGTGCGATCGTGGTCGGCGAAAGTGGACACTGGACGTTCTCGGGTAGATCGCAAATCTGACGATCATCATCGTACCACAGACCATCGGGACAGATCTGCGAGTAGCCGATCTCGTCCACGCACAGGTAGTACTGGTTGCAGAAGTTCCAGTTGCGAGTAAAGCGTCCATTGGCTACATCTTTGCAGATGTCAGGCGTAGCCACTGGTGGGCCCGGTTGTCCAGGGCGCAGGAAGCACGGCACATTGCTGGGTGCATCGCAAATCTGGCGTTCCTGATCGAACCACAGACCAGCGCGACAGATCATCGGGTACGGGATCGAGTCCTTACACTCGAAGTAACGGTAGCAGTAGAACTCGTTTCGCAACAATCCTCCCTCGGGTACGCCATCGCACAGCTCGAACGGATCCGGTGTGGTGACGGGTGGGACAAGCGGACAGTACACTTGCGTAGCCGGTGCACACCGTTGATGCTGTGCGTCGAACCAAAGTCCTTCGGGACAGAGCAACGGGTAGCCGATCTGGTCGACGCAGATGTAGTACTGGTTGCAGGCACGTGGGTTAAGCACCATCTCACCGTCAGGCACATCGTTACAGATGCCGGGCGTGGCTGGTACTGCTGGCGGGGCCGGATTTACAATACACCGGACATTCTCCTGATCGTCGCAACGCTGTGTCTCCTCATTGAACCACTGCTCGCCCGGGCAGATCAACGGGTAAGGACGTCCATCAATGCACTGGAAGTAGCGGTAGCAGTAGTACTCGTTGCGGACGAAGCTGAAGTTGGGCACAACATCACACTGTCCCCACGGATGAGGTGCAATGGTGGTTGTGGTCGGTGGTCCTAGATCACAACTTGCTTCAGCAACAGGCAGACAAGTCTGGCTATCCTCATCGAACCACATAGCCGGTGGGCAAACCTGTGGGAAACCGATCTGATCGACACAGATGTAGAACTGGTTACAGCTGAACGGATGTGACACTTGGATCGAGTTGGACACTCCGTTACAGATACCAGCAGTTGGTGGTGGTCGTGTCGGTGGTTCACTAATGATGCACTCAACCTCGTCCTGAGGACGGCACTGTTGACGGCGCTCATCGAACCACTGTTCACCGGGGCAGACCATCGGGAAGGGTGATCCGTTGACACACTTGTAGTACCGATAGCAGAAAGCGTCATCCCGCACGTACGCATTGTTGGGGATGCCAATGCAGGGTGCGTAAGGGTTGGGTGTGGTCGGAGGACGCTCCGGAGCCAGTCCGCACTCGATCGTGCCCGCTTCCAAGCAGGTTTGACGTTCGACATCGAACCACAGCCCGGGAGGACACACTAAACGCCAACCGATCTCGTTGATGCAGATGTAGTATTGGTTACAGTACAACGGATTACCTTCCAGCCGGCCATTCGGTGCATCGTTACAAATGCCAACGGTAGGCGGTGGCTTCACTACCGGCGGTGGCGTAACTTCACACTGAACGTTCTGCTGCTCGTCGCACACCTGACGCTCTCGATCAAAGATCAGATCACCTTCACAGATCATCGGATAGGGCGTTCCGTCGATACATTGGTAGTAGCGGTAGCAGAAGTTCGGATGACGCACCAATCCGTAGCCCTCGACACCGTTACACAGCATGTAAGGATCCTCGGGCGGTGGCGTCGCTCCATGCGGACAGTCAACGAGTAGTGGCGAGCGGCAGGATTGCGTGTCCTCGTCGAACCATAGGCCCGTGGGACAAATCACCGGAATACCGACTTGTTCGGAGCAGATGTAGTACTGGTTGCAGAATCGCGGATGCAACACCAAGCGTTCTCCGATCACGTCGTTACAGATACCGGGTGTTGGCTTAATGGTCGGTGGTGGTCCATCCTCAACTTGGCACTCCACCGTACGATAGTCGGCACATCGCTGCAGTTCCGCATCGAACCACTGGTCAGCCTGACAGATAAGCGGGAACGGATACCCGTTACGGCACTGATAGTACTGGTAACAGAAGAAATCGTCCGGGATGAATGAAAGATTCGGCAGATCGTCGCAAGGATTGTCTGGGCGTGGTGCCGGTAGATCCGGTCCCAGTGTGCAGTTGGTAAAGCCGGGAGTCGTGCACGTCTGTCGCGCTTCATCGAACCACATGTTCAGTGGGCAGAACTTGGACCAACCGATTTCACCGACACACACGTAGTACTTGTTACAGGCAGTGGGATTCGGCCGCAGTACATTGTTGGGCGCCTCGTTACAAATGCCTGGCGTTGGAGGGGCAGGCGTTCCCGGGCTCAATTCACACTCCACATTGTCCGGTTCGTCACAGATGTCACGCTCGGCATCGAACCACAGCCCATCGGGACAGGTCATCGGATAGGGGAATCCATTCACACACTGATAGTACCGATAGCAGGCATATTCGCTGCGTACCAGCCCAAAGTCGGGCTCATCTCGACAACGAGCCGCTCCCGGACGTCCGTGCGGACAGCTAATGTCGGCCGGATCGCCACAGATCTGACGCGTCTGATCGAACCACAGCCCCACCGGGCACATGATCGGGAATCCAATCTCACCAACGCACAGGTAGTACTCGTTACAAAACAACGGATGCAGCACAAACTGATTATCCGCGACGCCATTGCAAATACCGGGCGTTGGAGTAACGGTCGGTGGACGATCTTCCAGCTCGCAGGTTACATTGGCCGGATCGTCACACACCTGCCGCTCCTCGTCGAACCACTGATCGTCGGGACAGCGCAGCGGATAGGGATTACCATCGATGCACTGGTAGAAGCGATAGCAGAAGAACTGATTGCGGATGAAACCGAAGTTGTCCACACCCTCGCAGCGTCCTTGTTGCCCATTGGCCACCGATACGGTGACCAGCACGAGCACGGCAATAATCCACAGAACTGCAATAGAGATGAGCCTTTAGCGTACTCTGCACGCACAAGAAGAGATCCAGGTTCTACCTACCTTTGGCACTCATTCTGTTTGGTATGAGTTTTCTGGAAAATCGCTAGCCTTCAGAGCACTAGCGATTACTGAGGTGTCATCCTCAATGGGGCCCACTTAAATACTGACCAGATAATCGACTGACCCCAACCCCCATCGTTGCCTTATCGCTGACAGACCCGTATCGCGGATGTAATTTGACCACAACGTACAGACCGGACAACCGATATCGCAGGATATTGGGCGATTCGCCTGTGTATCTACCGCGCGTAGCGATTTCCTATCGACCTTGAGAATCCACGGCGAACCCAAGCTACCAGTCCCGGTGCACTTCCACTTGCAAGTCCTCCTGGGTGCAGCACTGCACCGTTGCCTGTCGCAAGCGCCGAAGAAGCGTTAGCAACTAGTATCAGCACTGCGCTAGAATTGAACATTACATAAGATGCGTTAAATACACCCAGCAGCTTGAGATGACATAAACGAAGTGTCCGCTAAAAAAAAAACGGAAAACAAAATCACAAAACCTAACTTTTGCCCATCGGTCATAAAGATACGGTGTACAACGCGACGACGATGTCATACTGCGCCGAGGGTGGCCATCGTTGTCAGTATCAGATCATACTGGGAAGAGATGGATTTATATGACCGTAACGCGGCGAGAACTGCTTTAAAGATCGATCGATGGCAGGATTATCTTTATGGCGCTCTAATAGAAGCTCGGTGGACCGCTGTGAAGTCATCGAAATGTGCGATGGACACGATTCCACTAATCGTGTTCACACCTTACGATAAAGTGACGTTGAAAAAGCAATTCAGCGAATCTTCTAATATTGTGCTGGTTGTGACCATTGACAGCCTAAAAATGGCAAGCATAGGCAACTAAATAAAGAATTATTGAACTCAGATTCCGGGCATGGAACAGTACTTCAAGTTTTTGTTAACGTCAAACGTAAAGTATTGTTTATAATGCAGCACACTTCGTATGATGAAGGATATGGCAAACTTCTCGAAACGACTCTTTAGTGTCGTCCGGTCCGGAACGAGCCTCCAACAAAATGGAAAGGTCCAACGAGGAACGATAATCTCCAGCGTCTCGGTTGTGGCGTAGGTTAGCCTAGGTTACGGCATTTTCAACGGCCTTCATCCCTTTATAAATTGCCCACCCATTCCGGTACCATCAAGAACGCGGCGCGTAAGATGGTCGCTTTTCATGCTCAGCTGGAGGAAAAATGGGTAGGGATGTTGGATGACATTAAGTCCCTGTTATTAACTCCCGACTTCGCTTCGCTTTCTTCGCCGTTGTCGTAGCGGGGCTGGGCAATATGGTTCCTGCACGTTCTGTCGACCCGGACAGAAAGATAGTAGTGGTAGTAGTAGTAGTAAGTGGGATAGACGAATCCTTCACCGGATTAAGTCAATAAAAAAAAGGAAAAGGAAATAATAATGCTATTATGGCCATCGTCATAGCATCACTTTCCTCTTGTGAAGCGCTTCCGGGGTAATGGGAGTTCCCACGGCGGCGCGCTACGCGAAACAATCTCGAACACAATCCCGTTGGGGATTCATTGTTCAAGCATCTTCATTTTATTATTGCCTTCTTCTTTATGCCCCCCCCACTCTTTCTTCAGGTGCGTTCCTGGTACCGTACGGGATAATGCTGCTGGTCGGTGGCATACCACTGTTCTACATGGAGCTGGCGCTCGGTCAGTTCAATCGGAAGGGAGCCATCACCTGCTGGGGTCGGTTGGTGCCACTGTTCAAGGGCATCGGTTACGCGGTCGTACTGATTGCGTTCTACGTCGATTTCTATTACAACGTGATCATCGCGTGGTCGTTGCGATTCTTTTTCGCCTCCTTCACCGACAGTCTCCCGTGGACACATTGCTCCAACACTTGGAACACGGCCGAGTGTAAACCGTTCGGGTTCACTGGGAATAGTTCAGTTCAGGCGGTAAATCGAACGGGCGTTCTAGCATCAAATGTATCGGCTACGGTCGTTACCGGCACCATCAACGATACAAAGTTTGCTTCGGCCGCGTCGGAGTACTTCAAGTGAGTATCATGAGCTTAACGGAAACATTGGCGATGAATACTAATTTGTCCTCTACTCACGTCTCTCCCAACAGTCGCTACATCTTGGAGCTGGACAAGAGCGAGGGCATACATGATCTCGGTGCGATCAAGTGGGACATGGCGCTCTGCCTACTGGCAGTCTATTTGATCTGTTACTTCTCACTCTGGAAAGGCATCAGTACCTCGGGGAAGGTAGTTTGGTTCACGGCACTGTTCCCGTACGCCGTACTCTTGATTCTACTCGTCCGTGGCATCACGCTTCCTGGATCCGCTGAAGGTATTCTGTACTACCTGAGGCCCAACTTTGACGTCATCTACAATGCAGAGGTTTGGGTCGACGCAGCTACGCAGGTGTTTTTCTCCCTGGGACCCGGTTTTGGAGTGCTGCTTGCATACGCTTCCTACAACAAGTACCACAACAATGTATACAAGTGAGTCTGTTTTGTTAGATGTCTGAGAGCTTTTAGGTAACACAGAAATTTACCTTCCTGTTTCTAGGGATGCGCTTCTGACCAGCTTGATCAACTCGGCTACCAGCTTTGTGGCGGGATTCGTCATTTTCTCCGTGCTTGGATACATGGCACATGCCAGCGGACAAAGCATCAAGGATGTGGCCACCGAGGGCCCAGGATTGGTATTTGTTGTGTATCCGGCCGCGATCGCCACCATGCCCGGAAGCATCTTTTGGGCGTTGATTTTCTTCATGATGTTGCTAACGCTAGGACTTGACAGTTCGGTAAATGTCGCTGGTAACTAGATGGAATCTCTCTTGCTCTGTCTTGACCATGATTTTCTTGTGTTCTTGTAGTTCGGTGGATCGGAGGCGATCATCACGGCGCTGAGCGACGAGTTTCCCAAGATTGGCCGTAATCGGGAGATTTTTGTGGCGATTCTATTCTCGCTGTACTTTGTCGTTGGTTTGGCGAGTTGTACGCAGGGAGGGTTCTACTTCTTCCAGCTGCTCGATCGTTATGCGGCCGGCTATTCTATACTGATCGCGGTGTTTTTTGAAGCCATTGCTGTATCCTGGATATATGGTGAGATTCTACCCAAACAAAAACTACTCTTAATAAGAGCTCCTGAAATTAAATTGTATACGTTTTCAGGAACGGAACGATTCTGTAACGACATTAAGGACATGATTGGCTTCGCACCCGGTATCTACTGGCGTGTTTGCTGGAAGTTTGTGGCACCTCTGTTCCTGCTGTTCATCATCATCTACGGATTGATAGGACACGAACCGCTCAGCTACGAGGATTATGTGTATCCGTCATGGGCGAACGTGCTCGGATGGTGTATAGCGGGATCGTCGATGATCATGATACCGTTGATGGCAAGTTATAAGCTTATCGTGACACCGGGAAGCTTCCGACAGGTACGTATCAACGCTATCGTAATTATAGTGAACTTTAAGCTAACCGTTGACCTTTCTTTTCTTTTAGCGTATGAAAATTCTGACCACTCCCTGGCGCGATCAGCAGATGGCCGTTAATGGAGTAACGATCGAACCGGCGCAGGTTCGCTTGACGCACTCGGACGAAGGTGAAGAGGTTTGAGTACGCATGCGATTCTATGCCCCGCGGTTTGATATATACTTTGTGTGAAACTAGTTATCCATGCTCCTGTTCCCTGTTCTTACCGTGTTCTGTTTTCCAACGTGTGGGCTATTAGTTTTCATTTTGTCGTTGCACCTGTTTGCCCTTCCAAGACCTGCTCTAGATATGTAAGTGTTATATGCCCTCCAGGCAGATCATAGTGACCATAAGCGCTGATAGATTTCTCCACTAGAATAGGACGAATGTATACTTGACGGTATGATGCTTTGGCTAGTGTTCACTAGACCGGCAAGCTAGCTCCAGTGATCGCTACGAACGCTAGGAAATACTGTAGCGCGATCCGCTCTCTATAGCTCTCTTTGCTGAGAGAAAACAAACGTACACACACACCTAATGCTGTATAGGATAATATGATGCACGATAGTAATCGATCGGGACGCGTACCGAGATATAGTTAGATGGGTAGTAAGACGACTTACACCTGCCACCAACCTAGATTGCTGAACCACTGTACATAAGAAGCAACTCTAAACACACACGTTGAAATGCGGGACAATTTGCAGATTTGCAACGATGGAAGACGGCCACCGTTAGGAGAAGGGTGGGCAGATGACCCTCCGTAAGGTAAACTGTAAAGCGACTTTACTCCTCGGAGTCATCATCCGTTAGGCGTTGGAATTACTGATACAACTAGCAACACTTCAAAACCATGTGTATTATCTGCTTCGTAAAGGAAACTATTCTGCTTAAAGTACCACTCTGTTTGATAGGGTTTATGTTCCTGTAAAAAAAGAAGCTCATTCAGTCCAGGGACGTGCATCTAAACTCTGTTTCTGGGACAGTACTTTCCTTTACTTGTTGCGACAAGTAATAGCTAAACAATACTGTTGATAGATTAGCATGCAAACTGTATAATCGTCTTTATAACAAGTTACGTACATGATAGAACATTTAAAGAAAAGATACGAAGGACAGCGCAGTCCTTGGATACGCAAAAGGAGTCCATTAAAGCGACCTAGAATTAGACTATTCTCTTGCCAGTTATTATTTCCCCGTAGAATGCCCGCACCACGTAGCAACGATTCAGACAGAGCACTTGTCCATCGTAAGCTCGGGAAGCTTTCATTCGAGCGGAGCTTTCACACAGCCATAAAGCTTCGCTTGGATGTAGAGATGGTGAAGCTTTTCTGTTTGAACCCGATGCACAGGCTGTTGTGGTATTTTAAATTGACAGTTGGAAGAGCTTGGAAAGGACGTACATTAGTAATAAATTTGGAAAAAGGGGAAAGATAATATTATATGAATGCTCACCTGTTGATATGAACACATTTTAAAAATCCAACCTAGAACCATTGTGTGAAAGACATCGCCAACTATAGGAATGCTTTTTGCTGGATAGCTTTTAAACTCGTAGAATCCTACAATGTTTAGAGAGGAATACACACAAACAAAACAAAACAAAAATACACAAAAACACCAACGACTCTCTGTGCTTATTTGACCGGGTAGGAGAATCGGGTTGGTTCGGTGCGGTTCGACGCACGTTTTCCCAAACAGCCATTGGGGAAACGTGCACCAAAGGTCAGCCTCAACCAGCACCAGCTCGTTACACTCCGTGGCCGGGAAGATGAGGTACAGATAAATGTGTTCCCCAGTTTTTGTTCGTCGTACATTGCAGCGGAAACGGAAAGACAGGAACCGTCGAAAGCAAACAGCAGTCACAACGAAACCAATACGGAGAGCGAGAATAGTAGTAGCGTAAACATGACAGGATCGAATCGAATTTAGTATTAGCATTTCAAACACTCGGTGCAGTCTTCGAACTGTTTCATTTGGCAGTAGTGGCAAACAGAAAAGAATTCGCTGTACAAGAGTGAAATAGTTTAAGTGTGGCGGGAATGTGAGTCAGAGTGAGAAATGAGACCAGAAATGAAAACACATCGTTATTTGCTTGCATGTTACCGTACCATTGTGCTGCCAGGCAGTAAATAGTAAATATTGCTTTCTGAAATTACTTAATTTCCGTTCCGATGCGCTACAATTGTTGAGCACGTTGGTACGTTTGTTTTCTTCTAAACATCCTTTCCGAGCGTGCCAAACACGCATTTGCTGTAGGAGTGACGTTTGATTTGAATCAATAAACTTTTATTTGACAGTTACGATGAAGAGTATTGCGATTGTTAATTTAAATTCGGGGTGAGTTAATTTATGGGGTTTCGGATTCGGTACAGCAAAGACAAAAAATGCATCAAAAACACACTTACAAGTTGTATAAGACTTTAATATTTTCATTGTGTATGTATATTCCATAACGTCTAGCGTATGTTTTTGGGTTTTTGTTTTGGTTGTATTATTATTGTATATTTCAGCATAAAAGTATCCTTCGCAAGGTTTTCAAAATACTTCAAAGACCCATCCGCACCAAACGCGGGAACGGTCCGTCCGCTCAAAAGGGAAGTCTACCACCGTCTCTGCTTCTGTCAATCGTTACGCTACCCTGTGTTCTTCCCTAAAGCGTGCAAAGCACTTCGATTATATATCCTTCTCACAGCAGACACAAACAAACAACGGAAAAAGGATGCCATTTTGTCGGTTAGCTTTAAGCTTTAAGCGCACTCACTGCCACGTCCACTCACATAGCACTCACACAACGCACCAAATCTGTCAACAATCTGTCCAACTTTAAGCGACCTCGGGTCGCACCAATCTTGGATTTCTGAGTATCAAACGCAATATTTTGGTCACATTTTGATTTCGATGCGATCCCCCCCTCCCCCAGCCCAGCTGTATACTTTGTTTGTTTTTTGTTTACGATTATATTCGGATTTGTTTGGGGCTGTTTCACATCAAATACACAGTAGCAATGGGATGTATGTTTGTTTGGTTGGATTTGTTTGTCCTCTTTTTTACTCTCTATACATGTATAGCCAAGGTATATGCGTTTTAAAAAAACTAGTCTTTTTTTTGTTCATTTACTGTTTCGTTACGTTTTTTTTTTTGCTAAATTCCAAATACAAACAACAATTTCTCCATTCAAAATACCTGGTGGCGTGCGCCGCAAACATGTAAATTCGTCAAACTGAAGCCCATGCAATACTGGTAATGATGTATACTCTGGGTTGTACGATTGTAAATGGTAAATACGCGGTTAAGAAAAGCGTGCCCTCCAAAAATTCCAATACCGTTGAAACCGATCCAACGTGACGCCAACTCGTTCCACCCACCGTGCCGTCACAGTCGTCGTGAGTCGTCATTTCCGTCTGTTTTGCCAATTTTACTTAACCTAGTGGACACTAATACATCCTTAACGTCAGCAGCACTCCGTTTTGTTTCGATTCTAGCGGGTGCTATCGTTGTGTTGTGAATTCATCCCTAACGACCCCAGTTCCACGCTCTACTGTACCGAGCAGGAGTGCCTCTTGAGATAATACTTGGCGGAGTTGGCCCGTGCTGGGTTAGTGCCGCCGGTATAGCTCGGAAGCGACTTTCGCCGACGGCGAACTGCAGGGCTTAGGTTGTACTCAATGTTGGCCTGTCGAAGCAGCTGCTTGAAGACGGTCAGGATGCCTTCGTTGTTCTTAGCTGAGCATTCGGCATATCCACAACCCCATTCGAGCAGGGCCCGGGAGCGTGCCACCTTAAACGGGATCTGTCGCTGTTCTTCTGGTACATCCGCTTTGTTGCCAACAATTACGATCGGTACTCGTGTGCCTCGTACGGAGATAATCTGAGGATGAGAATCAATAAGACAGTTGTCCATAAAAGAAATAAAGCGAAGGGAAAAGGGCCAAGACTTCAACACCAACCTGTTCCCGCAATCGTTCAACCTCGTTCCAAGTTTCCTCATCGTCCACTGCATACACCAGTATAAAAGCTCCACTGGTGTTGATCGATAAAGCGCGCATAGCCGGGAACTGATAGGACCCTGACGTATCCAAGATGTCCAGTGTCAGACTCGACCCGTCTGGCAGCTCGTACTCACCGCGATGCATCTCCTCGATCGTTTGCTTGTAGCGTGACAGATACTTCTCGTACAGGAACTGAGAAATAATGGATGATTTGCCAACACGAGCAGCTCCCATCATCGTTACCCGATGGCGTTCCTTCTTGACCGTGGCCGGTGGCGATGACGGTATACCTCCATCACATCCGAACAGATCATCATCGGCAATCGAGGGTCCTGCCGAGACACCGGCCGAGGATGACGATGAGGAGGAAGATGCTCCGACGCCACTCTTGGCCGAGCGGCTGGAGACGATTGATGGTATTCGTAGCCGGTGACAAGTGCCCGGCATGGCGTCGAGAAGCGCAATTGTGTCGGGGTAGGCGCACTGGTGCGCTATCGATGTAAAGAATAAAATTCCTGGAGGAATGGAAAAGTCGTCGATTAGTGGAGGTTCTTTAAATTGAGCCAAAATTGCATGCCAAGGGTTCGCCAGTAGTTGAATTATGTTTGTGCATGTGTCTAACGCTGGGTAAAGAATCGACATCACCATAGTAACGCGCCTGTCAATGGATGAGCGCATGAAGTCCTATGGGAATGATCAATTTAAAGATGCACGCATCTGCCCTCGGTTCATGCGGTTTCCCACGAGGAACGGTGAAAGTGATTCCTTTTATCAAGCACATATCACAAATCTGATACTGCTTCCCACGCGGGACGCATCACCAAGAGCAACGCTGAGCGAGACGGAAGACACAAAACATCAGCTATTCATCCACCGAGAAAAAGAACCGTCAGAAATGGATATCTTCTTGTCTCCGCAGATTGTTGTGAGGTTGTCGACTGGAACGATTTATTTATAGCAGCTCATGAAACAAACCTCAAGCCGATGGTAAGAATTGTACTGGCCAAAAATAGACGTTCCGGCTGTGACACGGATGACACAGACGATGTGAAGAACGAGCTCAAGAACTGGTGCAATCCAACCTCACTTGAGCGAATGAACCAACGAACGGAATCGGAGTCCTTGAAACAGGGAGACAAACTCTTAACAAGCAGTATTGTGTTGCTTGCGAATTACAATTACGAACAGTCTGTGCTCATTCGACTACAGGATACCAGGACCAGTGCGTACCTGAGAACTAGAACAACAAACTTGGAGTACTCTTTCATTCGGCGATAAAAAGTTTCAAGGTTTTGCCGAACTATTTTGCCCAAAAATCTGTGAACTTTGACACAGTTATCCAGACTTTGGCCAGCTGCTGGAATGACCAAGACTATACTCAAGACTACAAAAGGCAAACCAATCGGAACGTACGAACCAAAGGCATTTCGAGCAAATGGAATGAAATGGACGCAATTTCCAGGGCGATGCGAAAAAGGAGACCAACATCAACCGTAGCTCCCAGCCCCGGTAGGTAGGAAATGAAGATGCTGTCCTCCCATTGACAGTCGGCAAAGTTTTCGTCCCAACTTTCTCTTTCGCTTGTTGTTTAAAATCGTCCGCAGCCTTTTTTGGTGAGCTTTTGTCGATGATTTGAAGTTGCCTGGTCGTTTGAAGTTACCTTTTGTGACGGATGAAGTAAACTACCTAAAATGCGTAGGCCGTCAGCATTGATACATGGCATGGCATTGTCTGCACCGTTATGCTTTAAAAAGGATTCTCGCTTTCGATCCGTTTGCTCCATCACGAAGGATAAAGACAACGGACTGGCGGACAGGAGAGTAGCCATGCAGACGTCTCCACAGCTGACAGCTTCAACAAGCAGCAAAAGAAGGTTATGACATTTTCGGGACGCGATATTCACCGTTGGCGTTAAATTACTGTCCATTTACATTTCTTTCCACTGTCTTTACAAAAGCAACAGGTTGTACCGCGCTCTACCTGGTACCGTCGGAACGGCGGTTCACGCTTTCCAAATCACGCCCTCGCGCATCTTTCTGAGATTTTCCACCCGATAGGAAAATCCGATTAATCCGTTCCACTTATACAATTTTGAGCGGCCCAGCAGTGGGATCTGACCCGGCTGCATTCGTTCAAGGGCCCTCGGGCCCCATGCTAACTCCCTTGCGGGGGATAATTCGCGTAGAAGGTTCCGTTGTGTATTAGATCGGTAATGGTTTGAGGGTATTTTGGAGTTGTTTTTTCTTTACCACTCTTCTATCTATTCGCCTAGCCCAATCCATCCAACCGTTTCCAGTGAGACGGAAAAGCTCAATTTGTCTGCTTTATGATGCATTCCGTTCGGCACAGTGTTACCAGGGCTGGTTACACTGTACGATATACATTTTCAAATGAAATTCGCAAAAATCCCCGTAAGCTATTCGTGAGCCTTACCGATGTGGATACATCAAAGCGTTCAAACGATCTAATGGGAAGTTGTATCCAGATTGATGACTGTTGTTAGTGGAATGATGGTAGTGGTTATATTGTTTGTAATGGAGTTAGATTGGTACAGGTATGTACACTGGTTTTTTGCAATTACAAACCAATTTGTTTGCCTAGAACTCTAGCAATATTTACTGAGCTTTACCTTTGTGTACGAATATGCAAGAGTTTACTAATTTGAATTGATTTTTTAGCAGTTTCTTTTCTTCTAAGACTAACTTCAGCTTCAGATTGCCTGATTTCCTATTTATTTTAAACTAAAAACTGATTATTGGAAATTATTGGAATCTATTCCCAATTCAATAACCAAATGATTCTCAAAATTAGAGACAAATCAAGTCTTCATAAGCAAAGCAACCCAGCACCTCTTACCACAACGCCTGAATGTATGCAATCCCGGCACAACACACTTGCTGTCAAGCTACCATTTATCGGTTACAATTTGTTCTTCCCGCCCGGTTTGTTGACAGCAAGTGAGTTTGTTTATTCAGAAAAAAAACATCCAATTAAAGTTGTTGACCTACATCTTGTTGCTGTTACCTGCAAGGATTCTTCCCGACCTACATCTTCCCAGATTTTAAGTGTTTTTTTTTCCACATTCAGCACTGCAGAACATAACAAATCCAACGAATGCGTAGAACTGCGTCGCTCGTCTAAAGAGCACGTACAGCCACAACACAGTTAACATGCCAGACCACAACGGTTGCAACCGTTTGGCTCAAAGTCTCTATTGCCAATCAATAAACAAGCGCCACTGTCCGCCACGTGCTGCCACCATCGGGAAGGTGTTATGTGTTCGATGGGTTCGAGGCTTTTCCCGACAGATCGTGAAGGACGTGACTTTTCAACGTTCAACACGCGCACCATTCGTACCCGGTGCAATTGTTCACGGGACAAACAACTCCACAGGCCACTGTGTCAGTGTGCAATCAACCATTCACTTCCGTCGTATCTCCGCGTGCTTGCTGTGGGGTTTAAGATGGTTCCAAGAAGCAACAACAATAACAAAAACATGCAGACATTTTGTGGAAGCACCAAGACATACACTGCGAAGAAGAGTTCGATTGATTCGCAAAAGTGAACAATTGCGCGGTGTTAGTTGATGTCCTACAGGCTAGTGGTAAACTTCCAGTACTTCCCGGGACGTGTTATGTGTTCGATGGGTTCGAGGCTTTTCCCGACAGATCGTGAAGGACGTGACTTTTCAACGTTCAACACGCGCACCATTCGTACCCGGTGCAATTGTTCACGGGACAAACAACTCCACAGGCCACTGTGTCAGTGTGCAATCAACCATTCACTTCCGTCGTATCTCCGCGTGCTTGCTGTGGGGTTTAAGATGGTTCCAAGAAGCAACAACAATAACAAAAACATGCAGACATTTTGTGGAAGCACCAAGACATACACTGCGAAGAAGAGTTCGATTGATTCGCAAAAGTGAACAATTGCGCGGTGTTAGTTGATGTCCTACAGGCTAGTGGGAAGCTTCCAGTACTTCCCGGGACGTGCTCGGACTATCTCCTGGAAAATGAATGATTATCAGTAATAAGAGCGTTGATAAAATGATCTCGCAACTTGAACACACACACACACACACATAGAGCTCATTTTTTTCTCCTCCCATCCCGCTACCATTCGTTAGGCAAAAAGGAAAAGCCCGAGTTCAAACACGTGTCGCAGCACAGCGTACGCTTTCGATCGCAAAATGCATCTGCCCCAGGCATGCGAAGGCGCATCTATCACGCTTCCACCATATTCCGGCACACTTGTTTCCGAACCACTCAATATTCCATTCACACCGACCAGTCCGTCCCCTTGCGACCTGCTCCCCTTACACCAGAACCAGATAAGCAGCCACCCATCATATTATGATAATAAAAATATTGAATAATGAAAAAAACCCGGCAAGTGCACCAGTAGTGCCCGGTAGCACAACCTGTTGCATCCTCTGCCAGTGGACTTCCGGGAACAAAAAACCGAACATACCACCACGATAAAGGCACGAGGATTGGGGCAGATGGGCTGCATAATTTAAGCTGATTAAATTTCAAACCACGACACACACTCGGGCGCCGGCATGTTGCTTCTTGCATTGTAAAAGTGGGCAAGTATATAAAGTTTTATGTTTTCCCGTGGAAAATGCACCGTGTGTGGTTTTTTTTGGGGGGACCGGGAACCGCTAGAGTGTCAAGTGGTAAATGTATCGCTTTTCCTGCTCTCCTGCTTGTCTACCTCCTATGGTGCTCCCTTCAAAAAGACATAACAATGGCGATATATCGATGAGCAGCCTTATCCAGTTTCCAGACGCGGTGACGTTCCAGCCACGGGGCGAAACCCGGGGTATGTTACGAATCAAACGCGCTATTGATGCTAATGCAGAACAGTATTTTCCACTAATTAATGATTGTCGGACGCTGTCAGGTACGATGTGGGTAATGCGGGGATGTTCACCGTGACAAGCAGCGAGTGCTGCACGTGCAAACAATGGTGCAAAATGTTAAAATAATGTATTGTTCCGCTGGCACCGGTTGTAATTTGTGGTTTATGCAATTGATACACATGAGCGCTATTGTAATTATAGAGCTTCAAGCACTGATTGGACACCAGGTCAGGTAACTCATCATTCCGGCATGAGGAGAACACACTCACAATGAGTTACTAACTGTTCGAGAAAAGCAGAAAGTTATTTTAAATGCCAATTTTATTGTGCTGCCGAATAAATACTTTAAATTTAAATGATTTCTTTAATTAGCTTCCTGAAACGAGCACTGCATTGTACCCAGCTTGTAGCGTTTTCCGAAAGATGGCGTTATTAGGAATGACATCACGTCATTTTTTATTGACATTACCGATTACTGATTTAAGTCTTGTTCTAAGGAATGCAAAACGAATTTCAGGCTTTTCTAAAGCTTTTATTCTGATTACCAAACAATATTTTCTGCAAACAATAATACGCCTTCATATAAAGACATTGTACTGCAGTAGAACATTTAAGCTTATGGCGCTTACCAACAGATGGCGTTATGTCGTTATTTTCAGATTCGGTGGCATTTCTTTCGGGGCACAAAATCCTCCAAAAACTTCACAAAACTATTACAAAATTCGATTGATTTTCCAAAATCGCATATAACGATGCACTTTTGGCAGCCCAGCGCTCGCTTCCTCGCTTTCTGATCAAATATTTAGTACACACCGTTGCCTCGAGCGGAATGCCTTAGCTTCACGAAGGCATCTCGAAATTGGTTTACCCAACTTCTCTAACTTCCCGCGGGGGGGCGGCGAAAGTAGTTTTTCCCATGATGCAGCATACTTTAGTACTGTGTCAGCAAGCAAATTCTTGTGGCCGATGTCGCTCCCGGGAACAGTGTGTGTGTGGTTTGGGGCATCGATGAAAACCAGCCCAGGAATTGTACACGATCACACATTTTGCATGCGTACTGAAGCTCGTACCAACCCGAAGTGTTGCTAGATATATCCGGAAGAAATGGAGTAACGGGCACATTTTATTATGTATGTCATAGTGGCCCGCATCGCTAGAACGCCTGCGGTACAAGTGGTGGTCCTGCTGAGCTAAACACTTTCGCATAAACTGGACCACTACCCCGGGAAATGTACGGTACAATGTCGGGTACAGTTTATCCCATTTGGGCAGTGGCGAAACGACACTGGCGTGTGAGTTCAAGTGGTCAAACTAACTAACATCCCCGTCGTCGAGAAGTTTCTCGTACTTTGGAGGACTTAATTTGGGACAGAAGTACCACCATCTCGTAACGTCTTTTCGTTTGATCCCATGAGGTGAATTGTATTGGAAACAGTACATCATCGTCGCAGTCACATGCAGAGCGGAACATGAGTTTGCAATCAGTGTACAACACCGGGGTTTTTTCAGCAACTGTGAACCAGATTCCACCACGAAACGGGTCACACCGACAGAATGAGGGAAATCTACCAGCTCCAAAGTAGGCCATGCCGTCGGGCACCACTGGAGCAAAGCGAATTCCATCACATCGCAGGACAAGGAAACCTGTTGTACATCGTGCCTGGGAAAAGGCGGCCAGTAGTCGGGAAGACTGAAGCGTCTCGATTGCATCCCGAACCGGCATGATTAGGCTAGATTAGATTTCACTGAATCTACGGAGAAACCAGCAAAAACGGAAATGACAACTCGGTGACGGTGGCGATAGACTCTAGCGAACGACACAAAATGGCGATGAAAGTGATGCCATCGGTCCCCCCCCCGGTTGTGGCGTTGTGGTTACAGACCGGGAAGCGTCCAACCGATATCGTATATCGTCTGCCATCGGAACATGTTGTTATCGACGATAAGCGATTTTATTCGATAACACTCCGCAACACGGTGCAAACACGGGAAGCGCAACAGCCGGACGCTCCAGCCATCCATCGCACCCGCCAACGACCAGCGGGACAACCATCAACCAGAGGGAAGACATAGTAGGATACTGCAAGCCATAGAAGCCTTCCGTCTCCGGGTCCGCGCCATTGTTTATTTATCACAATCAATAGTACTACAAACATGATTAATTCTACCCTGTTGCTGTTGCGATTGAATGCGTGTGTGTCCTTTTTTGCCAGCCCGCACACAATGTCTTATGGTACGGTCTTGAACGTGAGCGAGACAGCATCTAACCTGCGTAAGCTATCGTTCGCCAAAGTGATTAAAATGAAGGAAATTGATATCCCTGATGGAGACGCCTGGTACGTGTCAGTGTTTTGCAGCGTTGGTAAAGAGGGCCAATAGTTAATAATTACTTCACGAGCCACCCGGTGGGGTAAGATATTTGCGAAAAGTGAAGATATTCGCTGTGAAAGAAGCAAGGCAGCAAACAAAACAGAAACACGATCGACGCCAAAGTGCCACGAGTTATTAATTTGTGCTCTCTTTTTGAAGCAGTTCAATATTTTTATTGGTTTCCGAAGCTCGTGTGCAATAAATTTGCAATAAGTGCCTATCGCCTATCGTTTCCCGCACACAATGTCTTATGGTACGGTCTTGAACGTGAGCGAGACAGCATCTAACCTGCGTAAGCTATCGTTCGCCAAAGTGATTAAAATGAAGGAAATTGATATCCCTGATGGAGACGCCTGGTACGTGTCAGTGTTTTGCAGCGTTGGTAAAGAGGGCCAATAGTTAATAATTACTTCACGAGCCACCCGGTGGGGTAAGATATTTGCGAAAAGTGAAGATATTCGCTGTGAAAGAAGCAAGGCAGCAAACAAAACAGAAACACGATCGACGCCAAAGTGCCACGAGTTATTAATTTGTGCTCTCTTTTTGAAGCAGTTCAATATTTTTATTGGTTTCCGAAGCTCGTGTGCAATAAATTTGCAATAAGTGCCTATCGCCTATCGTTTCCCCCCCCCTCCCCCTATTTCGTGTCTTCTTTTTAAGCGCGGGTATGAGAAGCAAAAAGATTTCCCTCGGGAGTTGTGTGGCAGATTTCTTTTTGCTTCACCAGGTAACAGAATACTCACGGATGGCTGACGGTACAATCAATTCTGGTGGAATGTGCCGGCAAAAGCGAGCGATACCGGAGTGCCGGGTCTATCTCGTCGGGCTCGTTGTGCTTTGTGTGCGAACATCGGCGAGCTGCGGTGCTGATGATGAAGACGCTTTTCCTTTTTATTATACTTGCAAAATGGCGGTTCGTTCGAAAAGAAACCTTTTTATCGTGTCTCTCTGTTCGGGTTCCTTTGCCTTTCGGTTTGGATACGATTCCCTCCGCCTAATTCGTCCTCTATTGATTGGAGGTTAGGGTCTTCGTTACGGAAATTTGGGCGGGACCACCTGGGTGCCATCTGGGTGCCACGTGTGACTTACAATTTATTAAGCGCACGTGTGTGTGTGTGTACCATTCCTCATGTCGGTGCAATTAATTTTCGTACTTTCTTGACGAATGATTGTCTGCCAGTGTTTTGTGCCATCTGATCTTCAGTACTGTGTTTTTTGCACGATTTTATCAATTTTGTAGTCTACTTTTTGTAACTTCCAAATTCCCAGAGCAAGAGAATGTTTGACTCACTCCCAGAAAGAATCTGGCTGCGGTTTTCCATCGATAACGTACAGATTTTCAGCGTACCAATAAGCGCCGAATTTGTCTTATTTCTCTCTCTCTCTCTCTCTCCGCTAAACTTTTTTCTTTCTGACAAAAAGTGAACGACCTGGCTTGATTGGCACATTGCCCAAACTTCCCCCCCTCAACCGTGTACCGAGTGCCGAGATCTTTCGCATTTTAAAGCAATTTTTCTCCCCGTTGATTTACTTAACCGGGCCCGAATTTGAGAGCGACTGGGAAAAAAAACAAACAACGTACACCACTTCCTGTAAAAGGGACATCCGGTTCCAAATGCCTGGATTCCCGGTATCTGGACATCTTCCAGGATGGATACTGGCTGACAGTAAAGGAGATATAACAACAGCAAAAACCCGCATGTTCAACTCATCTTCTAGCGTTGTGCATTGCATTTCCAACAGTAGCAAAGTCAACACAGGCCGTTGCTGGACGGGTCAGACAGTGTTCCGCAGTGACGTCCAGCATCCGGCGACGACGGGACGGCTCAGCTTTCCTAGAAATGTGCGTGTGTATGTGTACTTTGGTATCCTTCTGCCATAAAGGGCGTGAAGACGTCAGAGGTTTAATCTGGTTTGGAGCAACTGTTTGGAACCGGCCAACGGGTACGAAGGTATCAAAAGTCCCAGATCCTCCGAAATGTAGGTACAAATTGAGGCTTCAGTATCTTCCTTTTTTTGTCGAGGTCTTTCCTCGCCTCGGTAAATGAGATTCAAAACGAGATAAGTTTAGTAACCGAAAATTCTCATTTAACCATGTTTGGGGTTTGGCCCGCTTTTAATTATCTCTGCAGTGTGAGCGTGTCATGTTTGATGTAAATAGCAGGGTTCATCGTGGCCGCTCCAAGATAAGTGTAATTAAGTGAACAAACGTTTGGTTTCTGAAGCTGCCGAAGCTTTTTTCTCCCATTTTTGAGGTAAAAAAATACTTTGGTTGCCGGATTTCAAGTAGCAAGCAGCCGGAAGGTAAACAGCGCTAGGATCTGAGCTGTCAATGAGAACGGGTAAGGTTATGAAGAATTTTAATTGCTTGGAATATTTGGAAAATAATATTTACACACTCCCAACAGATGTCGTGTTGAAAGAGTGAGTTCTCTTATAAAATTTAAGCTTTTTCTACCCCAAAAACTAACCTTAAAGTAACAACCATCACCAGACTGACGCAAAGATATCAAACAAAGCGCAACTGTTTACACAATAATATTTACACACTCCCAACAGATGTCGTGTTGAAAGAGTGAGTTCTCTTATAAAATTTAAGCTTTTTCTACCCCAAAAACTAACCTTAAAGTAACAACCACTACCAGACTGACGCAAAGTTATCAAACAAAGCGCAACTGTTTACACCCGTATTTCCCCGAACTCCATGGTGACTTCACGGGTGCACTCTATATCCGCTGCCTGCTAGGCGAGGCTGCTAATGGATCAGATTTTATCACCTTCCGAGAAATTAAGTAAGCACGGTCCTCAAACTTCGTACAGGTTGGTAAAACTTTTCCCATCTTCCATCCACAAAAACAAGACAACCCCTGTGTCTCCTCAAGAATTTACAAAAAAACAAAACACTGTCACTTGAAACTGTTGCTCACAATTGTGCCAAAGCATCTTTTTCCATCTTGCAACCTGAAATGGCTTAAGCGTGCGTCTGCCATCGGTCTCCGTGCGTTTTATAGCACGAAAACAGTTCTCATGCTTCCAGGAAAAAATGTAAATTTTTCCATCTTTGAGTGTGTTTTTCTAGCGCACAGTGATCGCCAGCAATCGTCACCACAGCACACTTACCCGCTGCTGAAATGGGGAGCATTGGTGCTTGCTGGATAATGATTTTCCCGGAATTTGTTTCACGCTTCGGTCTATATAATTAACGCAGAAGCATTACTATCCTCTCGTTGTGGTTCGCTTTCTTTGTTGGTTTGTTTTGCACTGTTTCTCCCCGTTGATTTACTTAACCGGGCCCGAATTTGAGACTGGAAAAAAAACAAACAACGTACACCACTTCCTGTAAAAGGGACATCCGGTTCCAAATGCCTGGATTCCCGGTATCTGGACATCTTCCAGGATGGATACTGGCTGACAGTAAAGGAGATATAACAACAGCAAAAACCCGCATGTTCAACTCATCTTCTAGCGTTGTGCATTGCATTTCCAACAGTAGCAAAGTCAACACAGGCCGTTGCTGGACGGGTCAGACAGTGTTCCGCAGTGACGTCCAGCATCCGGCGACGACGGGACGGCTCAGCTTTCCTAGAAATGTGCGTGTGTATGTGTACTTTGGTATCCTTCTGCCATAAAGGGCGTGAAGACGTCAGAGGTTTAATCTGGTTTGGAGCAACTGTTTGGAACCGGCCAACGGGTACGAAGGTATCAAAAGTCCCAGATCCTCCGAAATGTAGGTACAAATTGAGGCTTCAGTATCTTCCTTTTTTTGTCGAGGTCTTTCCTCGCCTCGGTAAATGAGATTCAAAACGAGATAAGTTTAGTAACCGAAAATTCTCATTTAACCATGTTTGGGGTTTGGCCCGCTTTTAATTATCTCTGCAGTGTGAGCGTGTCATGTTTGATGTAAATAGCAGGGTTCATCGTGGCCGCTCCAAGATAAGCGTAATTAAGTGAACAAACGTTTGGTTTCTGAAGCTGCCGAAGCTTTTTTCTCCCACTTTTGAGGTAAAAAAAAACGTTGGTTGCCGGATTTCAAGTAGCAAGCAGCCGGAAGGTAAACAGCGTTAGGATCTGAGCTGTCAATGTGAACGGGAAAGGTTAGGAAGAGTTTTAATTGCTTGGAATATTTGGAAAATTATATTTACACACTCACAACAGATGTCGTGTTGAAAGAGTGAGTTCTCTTATAAAATTTAAGCTTTTTCTACCCCAAAAACTAACCTTAAAGTAACAACCACTACCAGACTGACGCAAAGTTATCAAACAAAGCGCAACTGTTTACACCCGTATTTCCCCGAACTCCAGGCACTCCCAACAGATGTCGTGTTGAAAGCATGAGTTCTCTTATAAAATTTAAGCTTTTTCTACCCCAAAAACTAACCTTAAAGTAACAACCACTACCAGACTGACGCAAAGTTATCAAACAAAGCGCAACTGTTTACACCCGTATTTCCCCGAACTCCAGGGTGACTTCACGGGTGCACTCTATATCCGCTGCCTGCTAGGCGAGGCTGCTAATGGATCAGATTTTATCACCTTCCGAGAAATTAAGTAAGCACGGTCCTCAAACTTCGTACAGGTTGGTAAAACTTTTCCCATCTTCCATCCACAAAAACAAGACAACCCCTGTGTCTCCTCAAGAATTTACAAAAAAACAAAACACTGTCACTTGAAACTGTTGCTCACAATTGTGCCAAAGCATCTTTTTCCATCTTGCAACCAAAAATGGCTTAAGCGTGCGTCTGCCATCGGTCTCCGTGCGTTTTATAGCACGAAAACAGTTCTCATGCTTCCAGGAAAAAATGTAAATTTTTCCATCTTTGAGTGTGTTTTTCTAGCGCACAGTGATCGCCAGCAATCGTCACCACAGCACACTTACCCGCTGCTGAAATGGGGAGCATTGGTGCTTGCTGGATAATGATTTTCCCGGAATTTGTTTCACGCTTCGGTCTATATAATTAACGCAGAAGCATTACTATCCTCTCGTTGTGGTTCGCTTTCTTTGTTGGTTTGTTTTGCACTGTGTGTGTGTGTTATTTGTGAAAAATAAATCAAATTGAAAAAACTCTACGCACAAAAAAAACGGCACCCGAACCACGCCCAGCCGTGGTTCTGGGGAAACATGGTTGCTCATTCCAGTTCCAATAGAATTGTAATTAGTCGTACAAGCGGGCTTCACCGTAATAATTGACGCGGTGCGGTGGGTAAAGTTTTGCGTTCGATCTTGCCCGACAGATCAGAATGCGCACCATTTGTTGGTCGATTATTCGAACGAACTTTAATTAATTTCATTTTCAAATTCACACCGGATGGAGCCACCTGGTGGCCGGTGGAACGGTTTCCCATCCATCAGGATGGTTCGATTAGTTCGTACGAAAGCGTTACGGAATTCGTCGAATGTGGCGAAAATGAGTGCCTAATGACGGCGGTGTACTGTATATTAGATGCGTGTAATAGGCTCGTCTAAAGCTGCCTTAAATTTAATTTTATACCATTGCAATCGCGGAACATTGAGTTTGGACGTATTTAGTTTCCTTCGTTCGTTTAAGCTTTTTAAGGGTTTTCATGCTAAAACATGCATTAACGGTGATAATTAGTATGTAAATTTAAAAAACACTTCAATTCGTTCTAGAAATGGGAATATGTCGTCTTTTTAAAAGAAAGCGCCTGAATGTATGCATTCTGACGTTCGTATCGAAACACGCCTCAAGCTATGCAATTTTCTGAGGAAAAAAGATTCCAATGTGAACGTTTTCAAAAATCTCAGGCAGTTTTTCTCGTAAAATAGGATAAATTGATAGTATCGTCCACTAAAGCTCCTCTACAATCACATCGCTTCGACCATGCCAGCACAACCAAACAAAGACACAAGGCTGATGACATCAACTACCACAGGAACCCCAATAATTTACCAACATGATACACATCAAACGTACTTCCGAGCCGGAGTCCGGTCGAGCTGCTGTGTCCTTTTCACGTGTCGCAGACTGCAGGCGATGTCTTCCCTCTTCAGACGAGCAGCGCCGATGATTATGGTTATAATAATTTCACGTTGCAATCATAAAACAGCCCAGCAGACACCCTGTGACGTTTCTCGGTTGATTAGGATGTGATCGTACTGCACCAAAATGGACGGCGTATTCGGCCAGTTCTGTATTATGTTTATCACTGCTGTTGTGTTTCTCTGTTTTTTTTTATGTTATGTTTGGTGAAAGGGTTTTTGTTTTCGCTTTCGCTCACCCACTGTGGTTCTGTGGGCCGCTGCTAATTAATGCCAAACTTCAAGGACAATTATGGGAGAAGGCGCTGAGTTCCGAATTAAAAAAGCGCACACGCACACAAAGCTACCACAACATACGATTGGTTACAGTTAATCAGCTACCAACATCAAACGGGCTTGTTGCATGGGAAGGGCTACATTCAAATCAGCCGCCTTATCCGTTGTTTGGTCACTATGAACGGGAACGCTTCACCAAAAGGGCACTGATACACTGGTAGTGACACTGGCTGATAAAATCACGGAGTTTTATAGCACTTTCAGATAAGCGATTGCACACAACAATGTATTTCCATGTACTATAGCCAACACTTTCACTTTGTAGCAAATATTTTGCACTTGAATTAACCAATTTTCTAGTATTTATATTGACACAATTTTATGTTAGACTTTTGTTTTTTGTTAAATCCACAAGAAACCAAAAAAACCCGTCCGTTTCAAATCGATCAAAGCGCATCGAACTTTGAGTAAAGCAGAAACCGTCGTGGTGATTGTTTCCTTCCGTTTGCTGCACCGATCGAAACACGATAACGAATGATAGCGAATGGCAGCCGGACCATTCCCTTTATATGCCATATCTGATTCGAGTGTTGCCTAATGTAGAGTTTTCCTCTCTCTCTCTCGCTCTCTCTTTATCACAACAATGAGCGCCGACGGATGGACGAACAAATTGAGAGTTATTGGGAGCTTTTCCCGAAGCTGACAAAGCTCCGACTGTTTTTTCGGGGCACGATTGTACGGCGTCCCGGCGGATCTGATGACGGTGGACGTCATTGCTTGCGGTTTTCCCGGCATTTTCTAGGCTACACAGGTTGAGTTTTTGGTATATATGAAGAGTATTAATTATATCAAAAAAGTCTTAGCTTGTTGTAGTGATTTTATTTCTATGACAACAATTATTTTACTCGTTTTAATATTACTTATATGAAAATAGATGTCATAATGTCCCTACTTTGTCTATTCTAATGTCTATTCACCCGAAATGTTTCACTCTCTGTTTATTCCCTAATTATATTTCTTCCATCCATCAACAAACATAACAACAATTGTCAACGATTTGATCGAGAACGTTTTGGCCAAATGCTTCGATAAGCCTCTTCTCATCGTTAATGCCCTTGTGCTCAGTCAAGTGGATGGTAAATTTAGCCAGCCAGCCAGCCTCGAGAGCAATGAGATCACGTGGAAATGCGAGACACTCGCAGACAGAGCGAGAACGCATGGTACGAAGCAACCGTTCGAATGCAGAAGAGATTTATCTCACCGATAACCGTGCCTCCTTTCGGGACAACCCCCGAAGAGGAATTGCTCCGAAGCAAACATTTATCAAGCGTGGTGAAAACTCGACAGCAGCGGAAGGTCAGGAAGGGAGGGTATTTCACATGGCTCAGACCTGTAGTAGAGCGTAGCGTAAAAGTTAGAGCTCGAAACCGAGCCGTTCAAAGCAAGTATTATTCGAAAACGCCTAAATGTATACTATTTTATAACCTAATCTTTCCTGAGATGATTTACGCTATTGGATTTATTTTAAAAAAATATTAAAATTATATACAACGAAGAAAAGTGATGAAAGTTTAATTTAAATGGCTTATCAAAAACATATTTCCGTTTGAAGTAAAAACATTTTAAAGCACCATAACTGCCGGTTGAAAGCTCTGCTGACACACCTAACGTACAACCGTTCGTTTGCGTACGCACTCAAGGGACAACTGGGAGCAGTTTTCTCTAGAAAACGTGAGAGAAAGAGACATCGTTCTTGGAAGACAACCAAGAGTCTGAAAGAGAGAAAAATGAGGCCAAAAAAAAAAGGAATCAAACATCTGAGCTGCTGATAGCTCTGAACTTCTGCAAATGGCTTTTAATCATCGGGAAACGATCTGATTGTATGTGCGTGCGTCTGAGAGTGATGGGGGACAAGCGATGTTTGTCACTGCTCCCTTTCCGTCCTCCCTTTTCCCACCCTCAATCCTCGTTCCTCTGGTTCAAAGTTTTCCTTCTAGCAGCCAAGGCGAACGGTTTTTCCGTTTGATGTGGCAATAAAATTGAGGGTTTTCTTCCGCTGGACGAGAGACGATTGTACGAACTGGGTTGAACTGTCCAACGAGTGCAACAGGTTGAAGTGATAGAGATTTAGTAAAGAGATGTGTAACCGTTTGGAAGTTACACATAACTAGCGTGCAGCTTCTAGCACGATGGAATTTCTAAACTCGAACATGTTGCTGGTGTATGTCCCAATTGACTCATGACTAATGACTAACGAAGATCTATCGAATCGTACTAGGATTGCTTCTTTGTCCACTGCTAATGTTTCGCACTTAATGAGATCAGTTCTAGCGGACACAGTTCAGCAAACAGTTGCGTATCAGGTTGTGTTTTTCCAGGTTGTGTTCGCTATTTTTGCATACTCGGACCACTTGTTACCGAGCGAATCAAAACAACAGCTATTGCACGGGGCTATCGGCACACAAATCCTAGACAGCTGTGCCCGCTATTACCAGCAATCAGTGCCCAAAGGTCATTGAGATCCTGGGGAGCGGTGAGTAGAGAAAATAACAGCAAAGCGAAAATACTTGAAAGATCCGTAATTTCCATTTTCCGATGAAAAACAACATCCTTACGGGATGGCCCAATCGATACCGGTGCCGGTCGAATTTTTTGCCTCTTTGATGGGTTTTTGTTGGTTTTTTTTTTGTTTTTGTTGCCATTTTTACACCAAATTGTGTGACACCGGGCGTCTGATTCGCTAGAATCGATCTATAGTGTGGTGCAAATGTCAAGTGAAATTGAAGCTCGTTTGCGTCTCGAAGTGCACCCCGAATCGCTCTTCGTAAATGTCGTACAACAAAATGGAGAGAATTCAATTTTTCGATTGTTTTCCCAAGCTCGGCATTATTTCGAAATAGAATAATGAAGTTTTGATTCGAAGTAGGATTCTAATGCGATCCGTTTTTATGACGTACGAATAGTACATCTTCCCCGTTCGTCGACTGAAAGCGCCTGAAGGTATGCAATAATGTGTTTCAAGTGTCAGCCGTTCAAATCGTACGCTTTATCGGGGCAGGTTGATGAGACCCAATTAAGATACAAGATAAGTAGACTAAACACACGGAAGCTTGCACCATCCATTAGGCGATGGTTTGGATGATTTAAGTAACTCATGTTAATTTTCGCTTCCACTTGTCCACTTGTGCGAGTGGCAATAGCATTAGCGAGACTCACATTAATTAAGCCGGTCATCATACCGTGCACCAGGGCAACCATGCGAACGCTCCGCACACAATGACAGCTTACAGCATCATCTGCTCGCGTAAATTGCGAACCGTTGGAGAGTGGAATTGAAATTCTTCCCGCTCGTACTCAACACCAAACAACAAAACAGCCTCATCCTCAAACACAGGGCCAAGGTAATCCGATAATCCCGACGGATGGTTTAGATGGAGTTTTCGGTTTGAGCAGCATCGAAAAGGGAATCGCACAAAATTAATAAACTTTGCCGAACCAACAGCGTAAACAACAAATAAAGAAAGAGAGAACAGGGGCGCACATTGAAATAACCGAATAAGATCAGGTTTTTATCCGTTTCTGCTTTGTTTGCAATGTTTGTGCTGAATCTCTTTTTTTGGTTTCGCATGCATCCCAAACTGCATTCCATGTGGATTGGCTTGTTGCTTCCCAAAATGTTGCATTTCCTGCCGGTCGGTGAACCTGTGTGGAGTTGAATTTCATTCCGTTTGAAGTCCGCTGATTGAGCTTGGGAAGAGAGCTTTGTGCTAAAGTTTACATACTAGATTTAAAATTAATTGTACGCGTCATTCAATTACGATTCCCATAGCAACGTGTTGTGTACTAGAGCATTGTTAAAAATGGGCCTCGTTTCGGTAGTGTGTGTGTGGACGATGGTGTTTGTGATAAGTTTACAACGGGCGGATGCTGCTTGGGGCAACACCAATTATAATTACGACACGGACATCACATTTCTCATCTACGATTGGTGTGTATCTCATGGTTGCACTTAATGGACTTTGGAAATCCAAATATCTAACATTTCCGCTCCATTTCACAGGACACAAAGCAAGTTCTCGACACAAACCACGGCCGAAACGAACTTTGACACGTTCGGTTGTAAGCCGGCAGAACCTTTCGTGGTCATACTGCACGGTTGGTCGGAAGGTTGTAGCATCACGCAATGGGTTCGCGACACGCTGAACAACTTCATCATCCACCGGAAGGGTTGCATCCTCTGTCTGGACTACAGTGTCATCGCGGATAATAACGATTACTTTACGGTGGTCAAGATGGTCGACCCGATCGCACGCACACTCGAGAAGAAGTTGCGACAGTTGATTGCGTTTGGGATTCCACCGGCAATTGGAATGTTGTACGGGTTCAGTTTGGGATCGCAGGTCGCGTTCCAAGCCGGACGAAACCTTGCTCCACTGAAGTTGGGACGGATCGATGGTGAGAGGATGGTGCGTTCTTAGGTAGGTGACACTTTATATCACACTTTCTCGTTACAGCTTGTGATCCGGCTGGTGTGGTATTCGACAACAACGCAACCTACACCTCACTGAGCGTAATGGACTCGGCCACCGAGGTACAGTGTGTGCATACGAGCAGTGACATCGGCACAACGCGGCGCGTCTGCCACAAGGACTGGATGATGGGTTACTGTGGCTGGCTTCAGTTTGCAGCCGGACTGGTTAGTTCGCACGATCTTTGCCCGATCTTTTACAATGCGGCCTTCTGGTTCAACTTTAACGCTGTTCCCAATCCTTACGTGTGTCCTACAACGCGCGCTGTAAGCTCGTGGCCAAATGGATTCAAGATGGGCTACTTTATGCCACAGGGAAAGTAAGTTTGATGTAGTTTTCCTTTCAACAGGAGTGTAATCGATGTTTCTGTTTGCTTATAGCTCTTTGATGGGAGATTTGTTTGCCAGGACTTCTCAAAAATACCCGTACAATTGAGTTGCTGACTGTTGGAAGGAAGTAAAGGAACATTGTCTACAAAGTGAGAACATTTTAAATAAAATTAATAGTTCTCCTAAGCGAGAGACTGATGAATACAATAAATTTCAAATAATCGCCTAAAAGTATGCAATCTGGGTGACAAACCATCTCATGTTGCGAAATTAACACTTTAAGTGGCAATATCTTATGCTTTTATTGT
>KZ062096.1:31254-53754 GCA_002091835.1 Anopheles maculatus
AAAGCCGCTCCACACGAAGCGCAAATCCAAGCGCAACTACGATTTTGCGAACAAAATGCTGTCAAATTCGTATGGTATGACATTACTGCCAGCCTTCGCGTTTTAGTTTGCAATCTAGTTTGCGCTTCGTCTGGAGCGCGCTTAACAGGTAACCATAATGCAAATTTGCTTTCCGTTTGGTTTGAGGCTTTCCACCGGAAAGTTTTCCGTTTGTCACAGGCATTCAGGGCTATAGAAAGTTAGAAATAGCAGGCCTAAACCTACTGAGATTACAGAGCCACAAAAGAAGAAAAAGCAGAAGAAGATTAATATTTCCTTCTTGATCAGCAAAAAAAGTCTGGCTTTGTCTTTCCACACATACGTGGCCAAAAATTCTTCTAAGCATCTTCCTGTTGAACGTGGCTAAGAGGGATCCGTCATTTTTTTACGGAGTACGTGTCTCAGAGGCGTATTTGAGTACTGGGACAATAAAGAATCCATACATTCCCAGCTTCGTCCGTCGCTACAAGTATTTTAAGTGGAGAAGTTTTTTCGGACTGTAGTATGGTAAATTATGTTGTTTTTGGTGCTGACTTTTGAGCCCAGGTAGGTGAAATGGCATCGAGTAGAAAAAGAGATATTTTTCTTGATATAAATCACGGCCAAACCGGAAAAAACGAGAAACAACCACATAAGCAACAAGTTCCATTTGAATTACGGCTAGACACTGGAGACCAACATTACCGAAGTTACCGACAGATTTGGAAGAAATTCGAAAGTCCACCAAACTGGCTATTAAAGCTACGTTTGAAGCAAACTACAAAAACTGGGTAAGTTGTAAGGTTGTCTATCGAAGTAATTGAATGAAATTGTAGTCACTTACAACCTTATAATGTTCCGCCCACGACCAGGATAAGGTGTCCTTTTGCGGTTCGAAGAAAAATTTGAAAACTAATTGTAAACGATGGATTATGCCGGATGGTTGGAACTTCGACAAGTCTTTGACTTGATTTCACTCATAGTTGGATATCATACCAAGATCATTTGACTTTCGAACCTCGAAAAACAGTACCTATTTCTTGTTGGCGCTCTCGCTACGAGATTGATTCTTGCTAGTAGTTTGCCCTACGATAATCAGATAGTAAAAAATTTACTTACTTATTGTTTGCTCCATGTTGCTGGGTACTGGGATTACTCTCGTAAGCTCTCGGAAAGATTTTCGTGGTTGCTGATTTGCTGAATTTCTCAATTTCCTGCTCATTCTGGCACTTTGCTTACTTTTGGTATTTTTACCGATTTTTATCACAAGATACTAACTATCACTTTAACTTACTATTTCACTCTTCGGCTGGGAATATCACGAAAGACTAATTCTCGGCTCCGATTCATTTCAGTTTTATACCCATAAAACCAATGGTTGCTTCAATTGCATTTATTCGATGTCATTGCTTACTTTGATCCAGCGACAGGGCCAGATTATCCATACGCGTGGTACAAACAACTCCAATAATCCTGGGAAATGATTAAATGTAAAGAAATAAACGGCATACGAATTCGTTTATATACTCCAACCAAAAGTAAGTATCCTAGGAATCTACCTATAATTAAATGCTGAAATATTACGTCCAGCCAATCCATCGGATCTTGCAAGACGTAAAACAATATTTCTCTTCATCGTACCATATATTAACTATCATCCGTTACAACTTTCGTAATGTTTTGCGACACTTTACGATAAAAGCTGAATACCTTATCCACCGCTTCTCTACATACACTTACAACTTTTTCATACTCTTCGAACGTAAAGCTGCCATGCACATAGGATGTTACCGTATTCTTCGTGATGCTGTCGAACACAAACGTGAACGAACTGTGGGTCTGTTTCATTTGTTTTTGGTCAGGATCAAGTATCATTACACCATCCTCGGTCATGATGCAGTGTACGGCTGCTACCGTAAAATTTAGCTCGATTCCACTCGTAATCAACGCCAAACAGGTCGCATTGATGGAACATGCCAGTAGCTACAATAGAACCATATTGAGTTATCGATTGTTTCTTATATCAGCGTGACCAAGACCCGTATTTTGCTTGTTACTTACCCCACCCTTGTCGGTCATTTCTTGAACATACACGTACACGGCACTGCGACAGAAAGCGGGTGTCGCTACAACACGAACGAACGATCGTTTAATAAGGCTTTCCATCAAGCGGTGCTGTATGTCTTCCTGTCCCGCGTTCGGCCGGTACTGCACTTCTATGTGACAATTTTCCGATTCTGCATTCCGTAGCTTTACCTCGGCGGGACCGTTTGCAGCCACCATCACCTGTGTGCCCCCTGCAAGAGAAAAACAAAGGTTAGCAATTACATTACTTCCCGCCCCGTATGCTCCTCACAACAAATCTTACCTTGTGATAATGCTGCCGAACAATCGGAGCGTGAAAGAACATTCGTTTCACATATCATACGCCGTAAATTAAGCGAATTTTCCATGTTTTTCGTTTCTTGTACCATTTTGATACAACGCGCGCGTTGGGACTTCTCGCCGGTACAATAACATGTCAAAACTAGCCTATAAACAAACATTGGCTTGAGTGTGTGCAGGATACCTTGTCTGAGTTATTTTCTATTCAGCACTTTTTTGACAGTTTCTATTTGTCGGACATTTAAATTATCCGTTTACATCAGACAAAACATGTCAGCAACCACGTGGACGTTATTCATGTGGAATACTGGAATATCAAGCACCAAGTCTGCATTAGCAGCTGTAGTGAAGAATATACTAACGCTTTACACCTAAAAGAAGGAAGATAAAATCAAAATTCTCCTGCCTTCCTGCTTGAGTTCAACCTTCGCAGTTTATACTGCAAATACATCCGGATGGCACTAAGGTGTTCAAATGCATTCCTTTATTTATATTATCAAAGATGAAATTTATTTGTTCACATAATGATTTTTGTTGACGATGTTATTGTTCTTACTGTGTTTTGCTGGTGATACTACTACTGCCGTCACTGCTGCTGCTACTGCTGCTGTTTGCTGCCGGTGCTGCTGCTACTACTGTTGCTGATTTGGTATCGTGAGCACAGTATATTTACCAAGTATAAACTTTTGCCCAACCGGCTACGAGTAATGCTTAGAAAATCATAACTTTCAGTGAAACAGTTTTCAGTAAATATAGTTGCATTGTATTTTATACGTCTATATACAAATCAATACGCTTACGAGGACGAATGATGGAGCTTCATACGGATACTAACGAACGGATGTGGATAAACGTAACCGAACGGAACGAATTTAGAATCTTTATAGAAATAACGGGGTCTTGTTTCCGTCTCCTACATATAAATAGACAACAATTCAGAACCAGTGCCCATCACCAGTAGACTACACGCTCCTTTTTTGGCGCTTCACGCTGTGCACTAGCATCTTGCAACAACCCACCCTGCCACTCTGTTACCCCACCGGCTTCCTTGGTTCAAAGAAACGGTTTTTTGAGTTTATGTTTCGGTGCCACCCTAGAAGGTTGGTGTGTAGGGCATTTAGCTTGTTTAGTTCGTGCTTCAGTTGGTTAGATGTTTGGAAAGCTGCTCTATAGGTAAGATATTCTCTTCACAGCTACCCTCCCCATGAACATAAATACTACAAACATCCATATGTATAAATATATATATATGTATATATAGATCTATATATGCGCCCTATGTTGCCATCCTATAGACACCATTGTAGCGTATTTTTTGTAGAATTTTGTGTATATTTGCGTGTACGTCTGTATATGTGTATGTATGCGTGTGTGAAAGTGTATCTGGTTGGTATGCATGTTTTGTGCAGACGGCGGTTACGGTTACACCTTAATTGCCGTCCTTATCTTCGTGAGCTTTCTTTACAATCGCCAACTTGGAGTGTGGCGATGCCGGTGACAGGGTCTGATACGGTGGATCCTTGGTGCCGTGCAACACGAGCGAAAACTCTTTGATCCATCCAGTACGGCTTTCCTGCGAATTGAATGTAGCCTGCAGGAGGAAAAAGTAATGCCAGTATTAGCTAACTGTTTGCGATCGGGAAGCGTTGCAAAAGCCCTCTGTACCTCCAACATCCATGTTCCCTGCGGATATTCGCCCCACGTGTGCGTCGTCATGAAGGGCCACTTTGTAAAGCCATCGCGACGATCGTCATCATTGGCCCGTTTGCTCAGTATCATTGATCTGGAAACAGCAAACAAACGTTAAACATGCTTTGGCTTTTGTCCTTTTGTTCCATGTTTACCTTGTTCCCATTGGAGACGTAAGGAATAGCTCCAGATCACCACGTCTGCTGGCGTTTGCCGTAATAACGGCCTGCACATGTTCCAGGTAGCGTACTTCCGTATCCGTGCCTTTGCAAGCATTTGTCTTGATGGGCAAGTACAGCGAACCCGACGAAGGTATCCGGCTAGAAGAAGAGAAACAACACACCATGCAAGGTTACTTCCAATTTTCACTTCCAGCACCACTAATCCGGCTTCTTACTGTATCTGTGTGATTGCACCGGCCTCACAGTGATATCGGGGCGGTACTGTTCGCCATTTCTTTGCCAACGCTACCATAGCACCGGCATCCAGCACACCGAATCCGAACAGATGGTTAAACTCCAACCCGACACCGTTCATCGTCCAGTGGAAACGGTTCTTGGCGTCAAACAGGGAATTTCGCTTCGACGTCAGCACTGTCAGATGTTGCATATCGCGCCAAGATAATGATGGGCTGTAGGAGAAGAAAATTGGCTATGGAAAATGTGTCTTTCTCACGACTAACACCCACAAGCACTTACTTCGCTTCCAGTGCTAGTGCGAACACTCCGGCCGCTTCCGGTGCAGCTGCACTTGTTCCCGAATGGGTTGTGGTACACTTTCCGTACAGATCGGTGGTGGCCTGTAACACAAACAAGCACATCATTAAAGATTACCGATTAAGTGCTATTTTATCACCAATTGCTTACTTACCACACCAGTGTTTGGATCCTTGGCCCCGTTGCTGAACGTGCTGGCCAGTGTCGAACTGCAGCTCTCGTCGTAGTGTGCATTCTGGCCATCGTTGATGGCACTGTTGATTGAAATGGTCCACATGGATGCCGCATACCCGTCACAGTTACAATCATCCTCCTCACCACCATCACCCGAAGCCCACACGTATATGTTGCCCAACCCGTTCCGGCCCTCGTTCACACCCTGTACGATCGCACGCATTGTTGCGTTCCGCGGACCGTCAACCGTTTTACCATCGTCGGTCGGTCCCCAGGATGCACTGTAGATGTGTATTTTGTGCGGTTCATGACCCATCGAGTTCGCCTCAATCAGATCGGTCATGTACGGTTGGTCCAACATCCGTATACCGGCAATTTTCGAATCGTACGCCACACCAACACCGCAGATACCGTTGTCCCGGGCAGCCGCAACTTCACCCGCACATCTCGTACCATGGCTGAAAGCAATGAACCGTTTAATTCCTAAAAAACGAGACACCATCACCCCACGACATGCCTACACGCACCTATTGAACCAATCGTCCGTATATCGTGGATATGGGAAGGGATCGTTACTGCTGAAATCGTAACTAGCTTCGGCGTTCTGCGAAAAAAAAACAGCAAAAATAAACAAATTTAGCCACTCTACCACCCCACGCAATCGCTTGCCGGAATTACATACATAATTAAACTTCAGATCCGCGTGCATATAATCAACGCCTACAAAGAAACGAAGCAGAATCACATTAATGTTAATGAAAAGACGAGACAAGATAATAAAGCTGCTGCTGCTGCTACTACTTACCATCATCCATGATGGCGGTTGTAATATTTTTGCCCGTGATGCCTTGGTCCCACGCAGCTAGTACATTTAAGTCGAGTTTGGCTTTGCCACCATTTTGTCCCGTATTTTTCAAGTACCATTGAAACGGAAAGTACGGATCGGTCGGTACATTTTCACCACCGTACCCACCGGGTGCCTTGTCCGGGATGTAGTTCAATGGGACCGCATGACGGAAGCCGCGCTTCACGCGCTTAAATCCTGGCTGCTGTACGGCCGTATGAATCTGTGAAAATAAAGTATCAAAACATTAGATTAATAATCCTGGACAAAACGATTCTCATGACATGACCAGCCCACCGGTGTCTGGTGGGCCTAATTCGATGCACGAAGGGGAGATCAGTGTATAGCTCGTAGAGTTCGTCGTTGTAGCGGCTCCTCCATTGTCCTTCCACACATACGGGGCCAAAAATCCTACTGAGCATCTTCCTCTTGAATGCGGCTAAGAGGGTTTCGTCCGTTTTGGACAGAGTCCATGTCTCAGAGGTGTATGTGAGTATTGGGACTATAAAGGTTCTATATTCTGTCCTAGTCTGTTAGCAGGGCCACTGGTGGTGCCACCATCCTTTTGGTTTTTGCCTCGTTGATCACTAAACCCAAGGTTCAGTGCCGCACTGCCCAATCTTTTGGTAAGCTTCTGCTACATAGGAAAGCCTCAACTCAAAGCAATGATCTTCAGCGTAGTATGCCAAGATCTGGAGTGACTTATAGAAGATGGTCCCCGAAGTATCCACCACCAAGTCTTGGATGGCCCTCTCTAGCACCAGATTGAATAGGAGACAAGCAAGCCCGTCTACTGGCGCAGACCCTTGGTGGTAGCAAAGGGCTCTGAAAGTTTTCCATCCTCCTTCACCTGGCATGTGATGTTGGTTATTGTCATTCGTACAAGCTTGGTAAGCTTGGCCGGGATTCCAAATGAGCTCATTGCGTCTGGCTGTGCTATCGTATGCGGCATTAAAATCAGTGAAGTGATGATAGGAGTGTAGTTGCTGCTCCGCCATCTTCTTCAAGATTTGCCGCATGTTGAATATCTGGTCGGTGGTTGATTTTCCGTTTCGGAATCCTCTCTGATAGTTTCCAACCATCTCTTCTATAAATATACAAAAGCAACAGCGACCGAAGTAAAGTACATCCTACAACACTACCACAATACAACAACCGCAATAGAACTAGGAAACAACCCTCCACAACTCATCCACAACCGAGCATGCCCGGTATAAGACAAATTACACTCGCGGTGGTGAAAATGCGGCGTCCAACCGTCATATTGGAACTTCAATAAATAATTGCTACAAGATCCTCCTCGAGTCTGTTTTGGCCAACTCCAACTAACACTGATAACATTGTAACAGTTTAACTCTACATTAAATGCTACAAGAACCAGTAGATGGTACGGTGGATCGGTAAGACACACAGGATCATCGCATGCAAAAATCTTGAAAACCAGTTTTTGAATGCATATTTTAGCAGGAATAATGTTTTGGTTTGCAAATTCTTTGATTGATCCACTCCGTCATTCCAACCGCCCACAAGCACATATTTCTGCCTTCTTCAAAACCCCCGCAAGACATTTCTGACGGTGAGTCTTTGTGGTCCATCATCATCGTCCTTTTTAGAAATCCCCCGCAATGCTTAAGCTTTTACGATTCCATTTTATAGACCATGATGATCGCTTTAAACACGTCCGGAGCTTTATGACGACGTCTTCTTGTGTGATTGAATTTATATCTCAAATGCACGGTATGCGGTGTGGACTACGTGTACGGGATAAGATTTGCCCGTATTTGATATGACGGCCACGAAAAGTCGTCCAAAATACTATTAGAAAATAAATACTATTAGCCCCGCGGTAAACTTAATAATTAAAAACGATAATACTATCAGCTTCACCAAGCCGTGGCCTGTAAGCTTCTGCAGGCTTATGGGATTAGAGGACGAACTTATCTGCATATCGATCGGCTAGTGATTAGTGTTATCGTCCGCCAGCGATTTCCCGAGTGCCAAAAATACACACACACCACACACGCACGGCGGATGTCACACGTTTGTGCTTTAGCCTGCATGAACACACGACTAGCTCATCGGCTCATCTAGTAGTCTAATTAACGTTACTCCCCTCGTACGGGTGCGCATCTCTCCGGGAAACGTCCCATTACGTACATGTACGTCAATCGGCTAGCGGGCAGCCGGAAAATCAAAAAGGAGGAAGTGCTCAAAGGCTCAAAATAGACATTGGCACACGTTTTCCATCCATCCATTCGGTAAGAAAAGTTTTCAATACGGTATCCGGAGCTGTTTGCTAAGGGGGCTAGGATATGTCGCGTTGTACGAAACTGTGAAATAGTGATTGGAATCACGTTTCGCCGTTGACAAGGACACGACCAAGAGGTCAGGATCAGGTTTCTGCATTAGGTGTTTGACAAAGCTACACGCTTGGTGTGGGAAATTATTTGCGGGAAGAAAGATGCACGTTGTTGGGACTGATCCCATCACATGTGCCTACTAAGCTCCGTTATGAATGGGATCAATATATGTAACGGGTTATTACGCGATAACAATAACGGTGTTGGGCTTTTTTTTATTACTAAGAAGACTATTTCGCCTTCCCTTTTTTCATATTAAATCTACTACATCCTTATACTTCTTTTCGCTCTACAACTTAGCAAGACCTTGCGCTTAAACCCGTAATTTCTCAAAATGAATTCAATTTTCTTTTGCCCCCAAGGGATGCTAGAAGGAATCGGATGTAGCGATCTCAGCTCAAACTATCCTCATACCGGATATCGGCATCTGGTTTACACCAAGTTCATTACTCTTGGTATTGCACAATCCTTGTTTCCTTGAAATACCGTGCCCATAACAGCTGTGTACAACTGTTGTAATGCAATAGCCACAGGAAAATGCGTGAAAACATTAAGAAAAGCAAAAACCATTTCCACAATTTTCCGGGCAGCCGCCTTAAAGAGGGATAGCTCGCGCGCTTCGCAACATCCCATCGCCTCTACTTGACGCTCGCATATCTCGAAGGACATAACAACATGGAGTGAAAAATGAAGAAAAACATACGGAGAAGCCGAGCGACAGCATGCGACGTTGTGACGTAAATGGGACGTACGTGGGAAAAAAACGGCAGGAAAAAAAACCCGCCATGGCAACTTTTGGGAGTGGTGGTAGGTCGGTGGAAAATGGGGACGAGGGGGTAACAGAAATGGGGACGACGATAATGGAAAACAACATAAATATACACGAGCCGAACTTTGCGGCTGCGTTGCGATCTGCTCCTCCTCCCGTAACACTGCATGTGGTCCGCACTCGTTGCCACATCTCATATAATATACACACACACACACACACACACATACACACTTACCAGAGGTTCCTTTTTAAGCACTCGCGTATGGGAGATGCTGCGCCTGGTGCGTACTAGCGGCAGGGTGGTATGCTTGAAGTGAAACTCCTTGCCATTGCTGCCAGGAAGCTGAAAGTAAAATGCCACAATCAGCACACACACACACTTCTTCACAAGTGCCACACGGGTTCCACACGGTGTGCCCTCGCGTGCGGCCATATGTTTTGTAAAACTGAACTACGGTTTACGTGACAAAAGGACTACACTTTTGCGAATCTGAGGAGCTTCACAAACGCTACCGATGGCATGATGAGTGGTGGTAGTTAGCACGCATACGATAGCACACAGCAGTGAGCTTTAAATCCGGATGTTTTCCTTACCTCGCCCAAATTTTGAAATCCATTGCGCGTTGCTATTTCGTGCACCAATTGCTTGTCCAGGCTGCGTTTGAAGCGCACCAGAAAGGAGCTGGTGAACACATCCCCAGCCTGACCCCGGTGGCCGAACGTACTTGCCGTGCAGCTAATGCCACCAAACAGGGCCAGAACCACGACCACCACCAGGCAGACAAACTTGACGGACATGATGATGTTGGTGGCTGCTGCTTGTGCCTTAAATGTGTTTCCTTCCCTGTGTCCGGTGGGTGGTATTGTTGTGTTTCGGATTTCGGTTCTTTGTTCGGTCTCCTCCTATTGGCACAGCGCACACACACACACACACACACCAGTCACCACTACTACTGCAACCTCTCTAGTGCTGGTTTGCCGCAAGGTTTATCGATTGCACCAAATTGTTTCCCATACTGGCAGCTGTTACTTCCGCCGGATGGTGTTCGATGTGCGTCACTTGCTGCGTCCCGTTACACGCTTTAATCCATTCCCACTGTAAGGCTTGTTTTATCGCGCACCGAGAATAGTATAGTTTGGGGAAATTTTATCTCGTCCCCAGCCCGATTTTCCAATTCCACAGAGGAGATTATCAGACACAGACACACACACGCACACCGCATCAAAAACCAAGGCCCTACGCACTAGACTACCAACCAAACCGTAGTCTACGGCGAACGCAAGCTTTTTGGATTGTTCGGAAGCTTCAACTCGACCAGCAACCCGCTGGTACGCTGCTGACTGAAACGTCGTTATGAATCGACGTGTACACGGACGTGTAATTCATGGGGACGGGTAGCAAAGTTTTCGTCTGGCTGGGCGCAGGCGCAACAGCACCGTGCCGAATTCCAATTTCCGTATGGAGTTAGTTACCTGTTACTGGCCGGCACTGTTTCGGTTCGGTTGGGGAAGGAAGGGTGAGTAATGTGTCCCCTACCGGTGCTATCTCGCTGTCAAGGCACAGAGTTTTTTGGATGGCCTTTACGAGTTGCGGTTTTGATTTATGAGCACTTTCTCTCTGTTTCTCTCGGTAGGGATACATTTATTACAGCTGAGCTTTTCATTACTTGACAAAGGCAATTTACAAGACACGTATAGTTAAGCGTATCAACAGCGATGGGGACACAGCATTCGGAAAATGGCAGGGCAAGATCCTTTGTCGGTCGTAAAACTTGAAAGCGGTGCCTTTTAAAGCATTAATCCTGCTTGTTTGCCATCCTTCAAAGAGCATAACTTCAAGATAAAGGAATCTGCAACTGGTGGAACGATTATGCGATTTAAAAAGTTTTATTTTTAGTATTAAATTTCTGTTCTATAAGGACTAAAAACAATCGATAATAATAGGCGATCGGTTAAACATAATAGCAAAATGACTGAATAAGTATAGCTTTCATTGTAAGTAAATTTAACTAAAAATGGGTTGTTTTTCTTCCAACAGTTTGCACACAACTTCCTTCAAAGCCATGGGACACCAACCAGCTATGAGCCACTGGTGCATGAGCATAAAGAAAATCAAATTGACTTACGAATTTATTTCCATTTATAAATGTTCCAACAGTAATTGCAGGTCTGTTTTACCGTGAAGGTTTTTCATGCTTTACACAGTACCTCCACACTTACGCACTCGGTACCGTATCGTTCACTATCAGATGCACGGTTAGCCAGAACGCCAGCAGTGGTTGCAGCCCGGTCATAAGAAACAGAAAGTAGAGCTTCCGTTTACGTCCTACACTGTGGTCGGTGTGCTGCTGTCCACTGTATGGGTCGTATCCGACGGCGTTTTGGGATTGGTCCTGGCCGGATAATACCTTTGCCTTCATAGTGCGCAACTACAGAACGTCATGCAATGAACAATTTCAGAACGGCATGAAACAAATGCAACAAATACTAATACAAACAGCACTTACCAGAAACAGTGCCAACATGGCGGAGGAATAAAGCAATGCCAAATAGTAACCCGTCCGTTTCAACAGTATAGTACCAGCGACAGTTACCACAATCGCCGCATATTTGTAACCGGATAGCGCGAGCAAATCCAACGTGCTCAGTGACGTTGCGATGTTCCCTATGTACAGTGTCAGCGTGTAGATAACGATTTCAAAAATGCTGTACGCCAAAGCGCTCGACGCTTGAATGCCCAGCTGTTCTGAGGAAAATCTTTGCTGCATGCCTGTAAATGTAACGACGCAGCGTGTTAAGGTAAAGGCTTTGGAAAATATGCTTTATGACGATTAAAACCATGCTTACCTAGTGCAATACCCGCTAGAACTACGTACGTTATGTAGCTCATCGACGGAATATACAGATCCGGTGCATTAATATCGTACCGGGGTTGCACCGGATTATCGTGGTCGTACTTCATTCCCCAGTCCTAAACAAAAAAACGGCACAAAAACAATTACCTAAGGTTGTGACACACTCTCTCTTGCACACTCTACAATATTCTCGTACCTTTTGCATGAATGGAAAGAAAATGATTTTCAGCTTGTTCACCACGTAGCTATTGTCCACCGAGAAATAGTACTTCAGCTTGGACATTGGCAAGTACTTTTCGATATGGCTGTGTACAATCTCCTTGCCCTGGTCGGCCAGTTTCTGCCCGTACTGCATTGCCATGTCCTGCACGATCGGTTGCTGAAACATTGCAAATTGGCCGCCAGCCATACCCGGAACCGGTGCCGGTTGGGCAGGTTGCCGGGGTACATTGGTGTTGGGTTGCTGTGGCTGAGGGATGTAGAAATTTTGCTGCTGGTCCATCGGGTAATGTTGTTGCTGCTGCTGTGGTGGTACATATTGCTGCTGTCCATACACTGTAAGAGGGAAATGTATTGCACATTGAAGCACCATTCTCCTTTACATGGCTAGCATGTTTTGGCTTACGATTGTTTGGATCATTGGTCATGTACTGATTCGTCGGGATTTGTGATGTCATCTGTTGGTAGGGAATGGTAGAACCAATAGCATTCACATCACTGACTCGTTTTGGTTTCTTCGATACGGAGCGATGTGCTGGAAACGGAATAAATACATGTGTTTTTTTGTATGAAACGTTTCGCAGGTCGGTTGGTTTGGCATTCCGTCACTTACCGCGACCATCGGGACCAGCTTGGGCGTTAAAATTCATGATCACCAATACACAATTCCCCCCGATAAAACGACGATTTTTTGGTCCACAACCAGCCAAAAGCCAACTTGCCAGTTTTTAACTTGCTGGCTGACGTATGGTCATAATAAAGTGCTGTCAAACGAGCTGCAATGACGGATATTTACACTGAGCGAGATTTTACCACGAGACATCCTTTTTCTCAATGTAAAAATTGAATTAAGAATTTCTTGATGTCACAACTATTTAACTTTTGCCAGCTTTTGCTTATTTACGGTACAACAACATCCATTTCACAACTTTCTTTTACCATTTTTCACATATAGTGTCGTATGTTGCATATTGTCCATCAAAAAGAGTAAATCAAGGATGCAATATTTAAATTTCGAATAATTTGTGATGATTTTTCTTTTCTACTGAACCTTTTGGTATGAAAAAATGTATCAGATCGAATTATTTATCAATATATTTTCCAGCTTTTCCGTGAAGACATCCGTTCCACAGAATCGGTCCATCCCTATCCGGGAACGATCAATCCATTCCTCTACGTCAACTGACCGTTTCAATCCTAGAAATCGACCCATCGTTTAAAACCAAAACTGTGTATACCGGCGGGAGATTGAAAACAATTAGCAATTGCTAATGGAAAGTTATGTGTTTTTGTACATTCGTTAAACAAATTCAGTGAAATGAGTAGCCGTAAGAATAGACTGAGTCTATCGAAGGACCTGCACAAGGATAAGGATGGTAAGAGTGTCGGGTTGTATGTTGCCCGTGTATACGTCACACTATCGCTTGCATTTCACATTCCGATTCCCGGTATCATCGTAGCCAAAACACCGATTGCACGACGCACTTCCGCACGCACAGCCAACTGGAAGCCAAGCCCGGACTCGCAAAGGCATGATGATAGTTTTGAGGTGTCTCCCTCGCAGGGAGGTGACTATTCGCAGCTGATATCGCTGACGCAGGACACTTCTTTTCACGCCATAAACGGTGTGTCGTGGGAATGGAACAGTCCACAGCGGCTTCGAGAGAAGCAGCAAGTAAAGATTGCTGCTGCTGCGCCGAGCAACAACCACCATATCAAACGTCCACTCAGGCCAAAATATTCGGATGTACCGGATACGGTACCGATGCGGAAACCAACCGGGTTTAACAAATTCATATCGAAGCTAAATCTTCTGATGGAAAAGGAGAACGTAGCGGAGGAGGAGCAACAGCAAGTGCTTCCGGCGAAACCGGCACCCGATCCGGCCCTTCAAACCGATCTTCCAGAAGAATCATGCTTTGTAGATGAGTTTTTTGTCGGAAGTGAGCCAAAGCAAAGCGTAGCAACCACTAAAAGTGGGGACAGTGATGATGATATCTTCCAAGAGCACGTTATTGAATCTCCGGATAAAAGGGGTGCCTCCAACAACACCGCCGCTGAGCTGGACGATTCCAGGCTGGACAGCTTGCTGATCGAAGCGAGCCAAACGATAGAGTCAAAGCTTAACCAACCAGTATCTCCACAACCGCGCTCATCGACACCATCCCCCGCTCAACAACCACAACCTGTTCCGAGGGCAAAAGAAACCGCAACACACGTTACACTTCCGCTTGAGATGAACGATTCAGACATGGATGGGTTTCTGGTGCAAGCATCGCTAATGGTCGAAGAGAAGTTGAGCGATAGCTCCCAAGAATCATCTTCGAATAGCAACGGTCAACAAACAGTCGTCTCGCGTTCAAACCATGCTCAATCCAAAGCTGGCCCATATAAAAAGGACACAAAATGTGTAACGTCTTCTTCTAGCGAAGGTAGAAGAATTTAACATCCACGACGACGTTTTGGTCTTACTTATTTCGTGCTTCTGTTTTTTCGCTTCTCCAGGTACGATGTCACAGGAAGAGCTGAAGGCACTGATCGAACAGAAGCGCCAGGAAGCGCTGCGACGGTTGCAAAACAATCGTTTAAAACGGGGCATGAACGGCACCAACACTCATAGATGAAAGTGATCGAATGAAAAGCGATTTTTTTTTTTAAATTTTGTTATAAACAATTATAAAGTATAATCCTATCCAGCGCGCGCGTCCCCTATAAAACGTGTACATGTATTAAAGATTAAAAAGATTTCTTTCTTTTATACTTATACGTTGCTTGTCACCTCCACCTGCAGGAGCCCTAGCGCCAAACGTGTGCCGGGAACGTAAATGAAAGAAACCAGGCCATCCGTTTGATAGGTTACGTACTTATTCTTTACTTACTCGTACGGATTATTAAAATGTGTGTGTGTTTTGTTTTGATTCCGCAACATAAAGAACATGTAATTAGGATTTTCCTTACTTTGTTTTGGGATGGCTAAGGAGGAGCGCAGGGAGGTTTTCCGTTTGTGAACATTCAATAGTAACTTAAAGTATTTACACTACCGTTCCCCCTGGTGGTGCCGAAGGTGTTGAAGATAAATGCTGTGGAATATTCTACCGCCGCCGGCCGGAAATGGAATGATGAACGTTGATGATGGGAGGTTTGTGTGTGCACGGGCGTGTGTGTGTGTGTGATGAGTTGATTATTGCAAGCGTCGCATGGTAAAAATGGGGTAGAAAAAATAGAAACAAACAAAATAAACAACACTGTTCAGCTTCAAAAACGAAAAACCGCTCAGCTTACGAGCAGGCGGCAGCTGGATTGATAGATTTTGAATTTAAAATTCGCTCGGACGCACTGCCGCCGCCGCCGCTCGTAAGATGGAGGCGGATGAAGAGTTACTTACAACAAAGCCCGGTCGCGCCCACGTGTACACGAACCCATCCTGGCACGCGGTCAGAAAGCAGTCCTCGCGGAAGATGAGCGCCGTCAGCCGTTCGTGCGCGATCTTTTTACAAATCAGCGGCTCTAATACTGGACAATCGTCGAAGCGGGGGCAGGCCGGCGTCCCGATCAGCTTCATCGGATCGTACGACGACACGATCCGTCCGCAAGGGGCAAATCCTCCGGTACCGATCGCACCACCGCCACCACCACCACCCGATCCCTTGCTCTTCGTCAGGGAGGACGTCATGATGGAGGTGAACGTGCTCGACATGCCGCCGCCCGACGGCGAACCGGAAACGGGCTGGTTATTGTTGCCTAGTATGCTGCTGTTTAGCGCAGCATGATGATGATTGTTATTAAGACTATTGCTATTGCTGTTGCTGGCAAAACTTTTGCTGCCGAGCGCGATGATGCTGCGCTTGCTGCCACCACCGCCCGCAGCCGTCGACGTCTTGTTGGCCGACTTGTCATTCTTATCACAGCTACTGCCGCCGCTGCCACTGCTGGTACTGCTCGTACCGCTACCGCCGCTTCCGAAGCTAAGACTCGTCAAACGTTGCGTTATCGAGTTGAACGTGCTGCTGGAATGCTGCTGCTGCTGCTGCGTCGTGCCACCACCACTGTCGCTGCTTCCGCCCTTGGACTTTTTTCCACCAGCGGCGGACGCTTTACCACCGTTGCCGCCGGTGGTCGCAGTGACAACAGCCGTCTCGGCATCGCCAGGATTGTTGCTGTTGCTGCTGCTGGCGGCTGCGGCGACTGCCGATCGCTTAACAGTTTTACTATCGACCGATTCCTTATCACTGCTACTGTCGCTATTAGCTTTATCATCACAATTCATATTAGCGTAAGTGCTACTAGTGCTAGTGGGTTTGATGCTGCCGCTATACAAACTATTATTACCAATTGCGCCTAATGTAGGGGGGATTATCTGTTGTTTAAAGCTAGCATTATCAACTACATCGTCCGACCGGTTGTTGCCTTTGGTGTGTGGCCCACCACCACACTTATCCAGCTTGCCTGCCGCCGCACACTCACCATCCCCGTTCGACAGCCCGTTTACCATCACTTCCCTAGTGGGGTGGGGGAAAAGAGACAAAAAACAACGAGTATTGTACCAGCAATGATAACGTTTGATAAAACCCGATCCGTTCACTTACTTTTTGCCCGTATGGTTTGCTGATTTGACGACGCGTCCGAACGATTGCCGCAGCACATCCTCCGTTATGTCCCACAGACATATCTGAGTATCTTGGCTAACCGAACCCAGCCGGTAGCACGTGGCCAATCGATTCTGTGCGGACAGTTTGTCGCACTGTGCCGATCCCTGCGGTTGTTTCGTGTGACCCGTAGCGTCCGGATGGCAATGGTTGCCGGCGCTGCTGCCGCTCGCGTGTTGATGATGGTGATGATGATTGCGTTGCTCGCTGAGCGATACCTCCTCATCGGACAGATCGTCACCCTCGAGCGCACTGCTGTACGAGGTGGTGTACGGATCGAACGCTACCACCGACACCCACGACCGGTGACCCTGGCCGCGCGCAACCACCCGCTGCTCGTGCAGCGAGAATACCGTTACGAGATCATCCTCACCGCCCACCACCACGTACTTGCCGTCCGGGCTCCAGCAAACGCACAGGAAGCCACCGAAGTAGGACCGTGCGATACCGACCAGCTCCATGTGCTCGTAGTGAAAGATGCGCAGAAAGCCGTCCTGCGATACGACCGCCAGATGTTGGCCGCACGGCGAGAAGCAGAACTCGTTGATGCTCGCGTTCTCGTGCTGGCCGAAGCACCATTTGTAGAGCGGGTTTTTCGTTGCTTTCGATTTGCTGGCCAGCACAACGAACCCGTCGCCGGTTTTGCACGGCTGGTAGCTCGGGGTGGCCGGCGTACAGGGAAGTTCGTCGTTATAGAGATATATACAGCCACTTGCGTGCGAAACCAAAAACTGATTCTGAGATCCCGGTATCCACTTTAGGCAGGTAACTTTAGTTTTGTCGATATTCCTCTGAAAAAACACGAGCCGGAAGATAGCAGAAGACAGACATTAAATGCACTCTGTTCGTGACAGTCCGTGTTCGAGAGCGTTACCTCTTCGTTGAATAGTTTGCCCTGTTCCCGGCGGCCCGGATGGACCAGCTGTATTTGGCCGGTACTGAAACCCACCAGTAGCGGTGCGCCTTCACACGTTGCAGCCGTCGCGTTGAAGTCATGGCAACTGGGCGAGGTTCCTTTGTAGAGTTTTTTATCGATAGGCTTGTTGAGGTCCGTTGCCTGCCGTACGGGGGAGGGGGAAAACATTAAAAACGCATTAGCAAAAGGAATAATATTAAAATATTTTTATTATTCTATTAATTAAATAAACGGCCGGTCGCTCAAGGGCACGAACGTAGGAAATTTCCCCAAGGAAAAGGGTACTGCTGCTCTTGCCTTATAAGATCGATTGCCAGCGATCTACCCGTTGCAAAATGTGCATTATGTCATCCATATCTTACAATTTTGATAAGAGCGAACAGCAATAACAACAAAGTATGTACGCTGGAAGGGTGGGTTGCGCTTTCTCACGGGGATACACCCCTATAGCTCATCACGATATGTGTGCTTTTCCTCGTGGCATGGTACAAAATTCGCAAACAAAGGCGTGTGCTGCTGCATGTGACTGTGTTGTTTTGTTGAATTTTGCTGCGTGTTTCACTTTTTCTGCCCATTCTCATGGTATGCTCTTCTTTGCTTACTGGATCATCTTTCCTGTCGGAGCAAACCCAATGTGCCCAATGCACACACGAACACATACCACCATACAGACATACTTTACCTTTTTCGCTCCCCGGTACGAGTAGACGTACAGTTCCTTGCCGTAATTGAAACATATCCGATCGCCCCCGACCGGTGTACTGAATCCGGACGCTGTCTGATGTTCCAGGCCGTTCGAAAAGGATTGCTGCTTCGGTAGGGTAATATTATTGCTGTTGGTCGTGCTGTTGTTGCTGCTCGTCCCGGCCAGTTGACCACTGCCACCGCCACCTCCGCTGCTGCCGCCGCCGCCGCCACCACCGCCGATGGATGGGGGTGGTGGCGGCGATGGCAATGACACGATCGACACGCGCACCTGGGGACTGCTCTGATTGTTCTGATACCCGACACGGTTCGGCCGCGAGTATTCCGACAGTGTCATTAATCTGTACTCTCCTTCGCGGGTGGCAAATTGCGTTTTCAAATCATCTTTTCCGCTGGTGTCTAATTGCACAGCCATCTTTCGTGCCGCGCGACTAGCTTTCTATCGTGAATGTCGTCGTCGTCGTCGTCGTCGTCGTACACACTAACGGCACGTAACGAAACACACAACCGCGCGCGCGATACCACTTATTTCACCATTGCCGATCGATCATAAACAAATGTTTTTGCGGAATAAAATACATTTTCGTCCCATCGGCACATACTTTTGGATACGTCAAATGTTATTTGATTACTTAATATCGGGGGCACCTCACTGACAGCTGCAATACGGGCAGTGGCAGGTGAGCACGGATGCACCGTTCAACGCAAACAGTACCAGCTTCGCACGAACCATTTTTGCAGCGATTGGGTGTGAGTGCGTGTGTGTATGTGTGCGGTAACCGTACAGAGATAGTTAACGTAATTAGTGTACTTTTGATTGATGAATTGCCCGTGTCCTTTCTGCTGCTGCTGCTGCTGCTGTAAGCACTTTCCTTCTTGTTCCTCTTCACGAGTGGATGTGAATTTTCCTGCGAAACTGGCAGGTTGCATCATGGGACGAAACTTGACTGTCACAGGGACAGTGTAAACATGTCAAATGAATAGGGGTTTGTTTTGCTTTTTTTTGTTTAGAAAAATTAGATCGAATTTTGCATCGTTTTCTAGCTAATCTTTAAACTTTTTCTTCTTTCTGTAAATTTGTTTTGCAAGTTCCTATTTCTCTATTCACGTATAAAAGTTCTTCTTCATTTAATTTGTTCATTTTGTTATACAGTGTTTCTCACTTGATAATGCAAAGTTACCTATGATTTTTGCAAACGCTCCATACGAAATCGTATGTAGCGTTTGCAAAAATCATAGGTAACTTTGCATTATCAAGTGAGAAACACTGTAAATTTTTTTTGTTGGAGTCTATTTTTTAGAACCAGTTTCAATTCAAGAATCTTCTTTCATACACTGCATATCTTGCTACGGATATTTCTTCGTCACGAATAATTGTTTCGCAATGCGTGGATTTTATTTAAATATTTGTTTTAGATAATTTTCATTGCTGTTCCCGAAATGTCAATTTAATTTAGATTACGGTATCTGTCATTCATGACGTGACCTCGAAATAAAGTGATCTAATTACATTGACGTTTGCGATTTGACACATGAATACCAATTTAAATATGAAATTTGAAAACCGGTCAGTTATATTTTAATATTAGACGTTATAGATGTTGTGTAACGTTTGGAAGAAGAGAATTGCTTTTATTTCAAGAAATGAGAGTTTCTAACCATATAATAAGCGTTTTTCAACATAGCTCCTGTTTAGATTACCGAAACCGAATAAAAGAAAGTGCGGGTAAACATCGTACGTGCGAACGATTCGAAGCATGTTACGTTGTAACAGTTACTCTGGATGATGGAGGCCAAACACGCCCTACAAATTTGCTCTGAGTGAGTGGTGGTCGATTTCAATCTAAATTTAAATTTCATGCCTTTGTTATAGTGAAATACGGAGGCTGTAAGGTATAGATACAGATGTTTCACAGGACAGAACCGTGTGCCGAAATCCGAACCGTCTCCTCTCCCGTGAGACAGACTATCAAGTCAAGGAACCGAGAAATTGTTGGCCAAAAAATTTAGAGGTTGTAGTGCCAAAGAAGCATAAACAATAGAAACAAAAATCTTGTAACAGCAACCTCTTCTGTTTACGTAGGCGGCCTAAAACGACTTTACGAGCTGGGTCTTCTTGGGCCATTCTCATGACATGACCAGCCCACCGGAGCCTGACGAGTCTAATCCGCTGCACGATTGTGCTCCATTGTTCACAAATATAAGGCCAAAAATCTTTCTGATCATCTTTTTTCTTTTGACCCCACATGGACGAAGTTCGGCACGATTTAAAAGGCAACGCAATTGAAAATTAACATACCCATCTTTCGAATAGCGTTAATAAATGAGCTGCACTCATCGAACCCCCACAGTTTCATTCAAAGCACTCGTTCTATGTTGAATGATTTATTATCAGATTTATTTCTGCCTTTGTGTTCTTCTCTAATGCTTTTTGTATATAAAAATTACAGTTTCCAATTTTATTGTGTTTTTTTGTTCGTTAGTTTTTGTGTTAGTTTTGTTTATTATGTACAACTTCGCTACCACACAAATTACAAATGAAAAGATTCCAACTAAAATCACTGTAACTGCGTTTGCTTTTTCGTGTCCCTTTGGTTGTTGCTTTTTAACTTACTTTAGCCCTTCGGCAAGAGAATTAATGCATTCTCTTGTGTGCTTCCGTGTTTTACTTTATTCTCTGTTTGCTGTTGATTCTCTTCTGTGTGTTGATTGATTTTTAAATTAGAATTTCAAACAATTTCCCGTTTTATTTCTCCTCCGTGCGCACTAACGATGTTGTAGTTGCTTTGTTACAGCGTTGGGTTTTTCTGTGATTTTCTTTGCAGCAATTATTCTACTATCTCGCATTACATAAAACTTGCTATCATCCACCATACACATATATATTGCACTTTCCGTTGCCATTGGCTCAAGAAGCCAAAATACCTAAACCCCACACCATTCCCGGGAGGTGGGTCTCTAACAGTGTGCAGTCTGCACCGATGTTGCACCGCTCTACACATACTGTTGTCGCGTCTACTAATGCTCACGATCGACTTGCCCTGTCTGCTGATGTGTGCTGCTGCTGCTGTTTGTTGCTTTACTTGTATCGTAAGGTGAAGGCTTAGATCTACGTCAACTTAAAAAGGAAAAATCACAATCCTGAAGGAGTCGAAAACTAAAATGCACTAATTCATTTGCAATTGCATTTTTACTTTGCACCTGCTGCTGCGTCCTCACTTGTTTCTGCTGCTGCGGCTGCTACTGCTGCTGCTGCGGCTATTGCTACTACTGCGGTTGATTGATGCCTATCTTAAATGCAATATTTCCATATGTACAACAATCCTAGAGTTATCTGTTATTCTTCAATTGGTTCCCGTTCTATGTTATGTGTCGTAATTTGATGCTTCCGTCTCTGTTCGCACCTTCGCTTTGTAACCATTTACGTCAGGCCCGTATTGCTTCGGTCCGGGAGCAGCGCCGGACGAGTGTGTGTTTGAGTGTGTTTCAGTGTATCTGTGTATGTGTGTGCTCCCTAACGCTCTATAAGTAGACTAATATCCAAAACCAGCTACATTGCTACTACTAGTAAAAGTCACACTATTCCCTAACTCGTGCGGTGCCTCCTGTGAAGGTCAGTGTTGGGCCGCAAACTTCATGCGCTTCTGTTTCTGGCGCTGGTTGCAAAACCAAACGCGGACGACATTCTTCTTCAAGTCCAGCTTCTCCGCTATTGCTGCGATCTTCTCGCCCGAGGGTCTCGGTTGGACGGCAAAGTATGCTTCGAGGGAACGCTTTTCCGGTGCAGCAATGGAAGTCCTTTTTCTTGAAAAAAGACTCGATATAGATTACTTTTATTAAAACAACAGCGTTCGAAAGCAAAATGTGCATGGTGTTTAACAAAAAAACAACTGTGCGCTGTGCGGTGCGATAACATAATAAAAAAAACGGAAAAACGAACTCCAAATGGGTAGAAAAACAAGCAAACAGAACAACCAGAACAACTGAAATTGAAAGAGAAACAAGAAAAGAAAAGAAACAAATTGAACTGAATAATCAAAGCAGATAATCGTGGGTGAACTACGTAATACTATACGTAAAAACAAGAGTAAAAAAACGAGAAAACAAAACGAAACAAAAAAGGCGAAAGGTTGGAATCAGAAACCGGCGCTACCTTTTTTTCTCTCCCGCCGGAAGTACGCTCGGTGCATCCGGGTCTCTT
>KZ062096.1:56254-181344 GCA_002091835.1 Anopheles maculatus
CATATCGATGCCGTCCATCGTATGATGCATCTGTGCGAAATGGGACGAAAGAGCGAAACGGGTCATTATTAATGGGGCGATACATAGAAGTGCACAGACAAGCAGTTAAGCAGTTATTTATGGAGACATACTTAAGAATAATGTGTTTACTAATTCACATGATATGAAAGAATATTACTAAATTATAAATAAATATTATCAACCTGTTGCCTAATGCTTTGTGCTTAAATGTGTACCTAATATTCGATACACACAATAATTTAACATTGATCTGCAATCATCCAATTGGAGTAGATATACAGCTTCTAAGTTTCTGACACTTTTAAATAGCTCTTAAGCAGCTTTCAAGCTCTCATCTAGCCAATATGCCAGACATCAACAACTCGGAAGTCAATCTTTCCTGTTGTGGTGATTGTAATGTGTGAGAGGACCATGCATAACACAGACAACTATCGGTCTCTTTTACTTGTGAGGCGCTTGAGTAATCGGCAGTCATTCGAAGTGAAAGGCTTGTTAATAATACTTGTTGTCTACTATCCTGAAAATGTGTATAATTTAATCTTCTCTCTTCTCTTCCCTCTTGGCCTAACGACCTCTTAGGTCATATGCCTGCCATTTTTGGCTTACTAGACTTATTGTTACCGCATAGTTGGATATTCAGTCCTCACCATGGGAGAACGGCCCAGATGAGAGTTTAACCCCGGTCCTGCCGTGTGAAGACCGGCGCTGCTGCCGCATCCACCACCGGGCCGCCCCTAACAAACCTTAATGCACTGGTTGTGCCTTAAAGTTCCATTGAATAAAGTCCCAAAGCTTAAAGCTTGTTAAATCAGCTTTTATGCAGCATTTAAACAGCGCTCAAGTTAAACATCTATTTATATGGACATTTAAGATAGTAAGTGATTAACTATTGCAACAATGCCTTAAAATAAAGCATTTTACATAAAATGTAAATAGATTTGAAAGTTTAGTAAATAAACTTTTTTATTTTTTAGTTGAAATATATCAAAGTAAAACAAAGTAAACAACATTTTACCCCTTCTGTGAACTTGAATTAAATTACGATTGACAACAACAAAATCCTGCAAATTGACTTTTCGTCTACTGACTAATCAAATTAATTAGTTTACATTTTGATAGTTTTGAAAAAAAAAAGCTAATGAGATTCATCATCCTATTTTTTTTTATAATGAACGATTTACTTATTTAATCTGATAAATTGTATATTAGTTGATAGAAAGTTTGATGGTCTTGTGATAACGTTGCTTTATCGTTTAAGAAGGCTGTAAGTAACTGACAAAGAGCTCTCTTGATTGAAGAGTCAATAAAAGAAGAATAAATCAAAGTTTATCAAATTAAGCGAATTTATGTTTTAAATTTCTGTTCAAGAGTAACTTTTCCAATAATTTTATTTATTGAAATTTCAACTTAACTTAACAGTACCCAATAGTATTGGTTAACTATAACTGTTATACAACACGTAGATATACAACATAAGCTCTCCTTAAAGGCAATTAATTAAAACAAAAGATGAAACTATTTACACGGTAAAAACGTTTGCCAGTGTATCACCCCTGCCTGTTACAAAATGGCTCAATCGCTCCAACAGCAAGCACAATTTAAATTGCGCTCACTTCTTAATTACAAACCATTTCATTTGCCAACGGCCACTAACTATCTCACCATTGGCCATTACTCTGGATGAACCAGTTCGGCGGACTCGTTCTAGTGGACTCGGCCACCGCGTATGAACTACGTACGGACAACTCTCCTTCAGTCGCCAGAAAACCAAACCCGGTACACCCGTATTCATCCAGAATGAATATATTAAACCAAACCGCAAATATGTTCCCATTTGTGTGGGCATAACCAACCGATACGAGGTACCGGTCGTGTAAAGTATATATTTCGCTCTCATAATTTGTAGGCACCATTTCCGAAGATGTATCTCCGTTGCCGTGCTTCGGGAAGCGTCCAGTTTTCATAACGAAACCCAAACCGATAAGTTTATTAATTTATGCCCAAACGGTGTGCCATAAAAGTTAATTGATGTTGCGTACCAAACCTCGAACTATTTAATAATATTGCCATAGTGGCCAATAAATATGCTCCGGCACATTTCAACACAGCCGCACGCCCCATAATATTGCATTGCTGAACATCAATAGTAGCCAGCGCCACAGTCGGAAGCACACAAAAAATTGACAATTATCCTTTTGAAGCTCGGCGAGTGACTGGTTCCCATTGTCCGTGAATGCATTTCACCGGTTTGCATCGGTGACTTGGTGCAGTGAAGCTTGTTATGCCCCGTACAACCAATTTGGGTGATTTTGTAACGTTTGTTTGTTCCCTTTTCCTGTGTCCGTATCGCGCTTCTGCCATCATCCCGAGTGGCCACATCTGCTGGACTCTCGTGCTACGGTCATCCCTTCAACTTTCTACGTCTGTTTGCCTTTCATTAACCTTGTTTAACCCCTCTATTCGTATCAACTTCATCCTTCTAGTGCGAGGGAACTCCGCGAGGAAGTTGTGCGGGAAATCTATTGGGAAACGGCCAGAGCCGGAGTACCGGAGCAACAGGAATCTTGCATGAAGCTCTAGTTCTATCTTTCGCTCCCTTCTTTAGCACAGCACCATCACCAAACTGCCAATCGTAAGTCAAGGAAAATACTCACATTCAGAGAGGGCTCTAGCGTGCACTAGAGAGAAAGAGAGCGAGATTCTCGCTACCATCTTCGCACTAACCCAAAAAGGCATAGATCCTGCCCGACCCGACAGAGCATACGTCACACATTACGGTGGTAATTTGTAAATAATGTGTATTGAGCTCCTGGTGAAATAAAGGATAATAGCAATCGAATTGGGGTGCGTGCCGAAGCCCTGTCTTCGGCGCACAGGGAAGCAGCCTGTTCTTTCTGCCTACCGGGAGTGGATCATGGTTTTAATCTCATCACAATCGAAGGAAAAGTTATTCCCAAACGTTTTAACTACGTACAAATTACACCCAAATCGACGCAACCTGCTGCCGAGCTGTGTACCCTTCGGTGTTCGGGGTAAGTTCCACGACGCCACCCTTGAAAATCGAGAGGGCGGTAAATTTATTCATGGCCCCGAAACAAGTTGGTTACGGATAATGCAAAAATATTGTAGGACACCAGTTGATCAGTTGCACCGTGGTCGTGGTGGTGGTGATGGCAGGCAGTGAGTGCTCTTTATTGTTTTCCTTTTCCATCCCTTTTTTATGCGTTCGCTGGGAAAACTAGTGGAAATCAAGTTCCCCTTGCGTCTGGGGAAGCGCGAGTGTAACGCTAAGAGGGAAAATATGTTGCCAGATTTACTGTCTCAGGCTCGCTCGTTCAATGAGGCGGTTCAAATGAGCAAAAAATTACCATCCCAATCCAGGAAAACGGAGGAAAAACCCGTCAGCGAAAGTCGCCTGTTTTGACTGGCCTTTCAAAACTGTAACGATCCGCTTCGGAAGGATGCGAAACAGAGCAACCTGTCCTGTCTTTACCCATCAACGCGTGCTCTCGGAACTCGTTGTCTAATTCGTCTAACACTTTGAAGAGCCCAGACATAAAGCATGACACGTCACAGCAAGGAAAGAGCATTTGCTGGCCACTTGAATGCTGACAGATGTTGCTCGTACCGTGTGCACGGGCTAACATAGCCGGATCATTGCTTGCACTTACACACACACACATAGCGAGAGATTATCATCAAGCACTCACGGAGGGGTTGAAGGCCATCGCCCGAACGGAAACAACACTCCCAAAATCATACTTTAATCGTATTTATTACTATCATTGTATTCCCCGTACAACATAACATTAGTTCCGATTACATCACTGTGTGATTTTTCCATTTCTTTTGTGGCGTTTCGTTTGTGTGTGTGTTTTTCAAAACACATTTAGATGATTCTAGTTTCAAGGTTTTCAAATGGCGACTATTATCCCGGAAAAGGCCAATCCGTTGACCTACACACATCGGTTAGATGGAAATGGTCCATGTAAGCCGGTACGACGGAAAAGCCGATTACAGGTAGTCTTTGTTTCAATCCATTTACAAAAGTACCGCTTCTTCATGTCTTGAGTTCGATTGTGGATACAGTCTTGGGCGTGTAAATTCGATATTCTAAGTGAAAGTTGGAGAAAGATTGAAAAACGAGATTTTTCCTTGTAAAAAATTGGCTAAGGATTTTTTTCAATTTTTGTTTTCAAATTGTCATTTGTAATGCTTTGTTGGATTCAAAATTGTGAAGGTCAGCGGGATTGACGCTAAGTATGGATTGAGAATAGCTGTTAAGTGTAGGATACTTTTAAGCCCATTTCACAGCAAGTCCTTTTACACCGGAAGTCCCTATGAATGACAAGTTCTAGGTTATATATTGTCTCTTTGACCATAAGCGATCTTGATAGACGATCTCCTTTTGACGACGACCACTGTTGAACAAGAGACCTCAATATTGATTGCTGACAAAGACTAAGAAGTTTTTTGGAAGATGATGTCCTTTGGACAGTGAGGCGTCTTGGCTAATGAGATCCTTGGCGATCTCCCAACATTAGAAATCTTCACACACAAGTAACTCTTCCCTAAATGTTTGATAAAAAAGAGTTTGACTAAAGGAATGATGAAATCTACGATCGATTTCGAACAAATTTTGAGCTCGGATGGTTCTACGAGTAGCGCAACATACTCATCTACTTATCAGGCGCTACAACCGTTTTGCGGTTTTGGTATGCTGCAACAATCCTCGATATGCAACGGTACAGCTCGTAAAGCTCGTCGTTGTATAGGCTTCTCTATTGTCCTACTACTTATACGGGGAAAAATATCCTTCTAAGTATTTTTCTCTCAAACGTAGCTAAGATAGTGGAACAAGGGATCTTAATCTGTATTCATTTTCATTCTTATCAATACTGTACTCAACTGTAGCGATGACTACTATCATTACCAATATCACGAAATCAACACAAAAAGCGCATTAAAACCAGTCCATTCAATTAATTGGCGACCAGATGTTTTACAGTCCACAACATTGAGACAAACGCTTAATCAACCGCAAACCTCTTCCCAAACATTCCTTTCTTAATCAGTCAATTATTTCTTGTACGCTATTATAATAAACGGCTTACACAACCTTTCCTTCCAGAGGTAATGAATTGCGTTGTAAATTAATTACACTCATCATATGACTGCCGTTCGAGAGGCCTGCCCATTTGTCAAAAAGCACCCTATCCAGCATGGCGCTAAAAACTTGGCCGAGAAAAACCGTTCAACCCAAACGCAAAACCCACCGAACGTTCTAAACTGATGAGCCTCATTAATTTGCACGGTGTAATTATTAATCTGTCATAGTTGAACTTCAACAACTTTCTCAACCAATTGCCGCTCGTAACGTTCCTGCTGCAACAAACCCGAAAAAGATTAATCATTTTGTCGCCGCTCGGTACTCGGACTGTTGGCACACACATACACACACCCATAAACAAAACCTGTTGTTTTGCGTACATTTTACTGCCTGTTGAGCGCGCATTAATTCCTTTACAAGCTTTCCCGGTCTAGGGGTTCCTCGTTACCCATTGGAATGCGCTTTTCTGCACGAGCTCATTTCCACCTGTTTTCGGGGCACGAGCACGCAGCCAAGAAGTGGCTAGATTTCGTTGCCTAATTGAAACAAATGTATCCTTTACGAGAAGGGCGATAATTCGATCCATAAATTACAATTACACCAGTGGACGGATCGAGGAACGGGGCGCGCGAAGAAACGCGACAAACGGGCGAACACAAGGAAACATACTTGGCCGGTGGTAAATAGAAACAAATGCATACCTGGAGAGTAGATTCTGTGTCGGATTCATTTTGCCTGGCAGGCGCGACAAGACGAGGTAGGGAGGGACCTGAGCTTTGATGTTGTTATAATACTTGGTGTTGTTTTCTACACCGATTGTTTTTATGTTCTCTCGTTTGCACCGGTCGGCTCGCTCCACGACAACAAGAAGTCACCCTCGACTCGTCTTGTTAGTGGAGTATAAAATACTCTAACGGCCTCGGGAAGTTAACGCCCCAGCAGGGCAAAACGAATAACGCACACAATCCCTAGTAGTTTGATTGCTGTGCAGTGAACCATGGTCACCACCACCACCACCAGTTGCTGAAACGAAAACCACACGTACACCTGACATTTGGCACTGCTGCCGAGAAGGGAAAACAGTCTTTCGACTCGCACCAATCTTTGGCGGTAGGAAGAAAATTGCCCACAATCGCGCGAGGGTTCGTTCCGCAACTTTTTTGCAGCAAAAGACAATGAATGATCCACTCCCCAACGACCATACTCTATTGTCATGAATCTTGCGCTCCCTTTGCTTCCATCATCGTGCGTGGGCAAAGAGCGCAATACATCCTTACCGACGAACTCACACACCCTTGTAGTCTAGCTGAGATGTACGCTAGACCAGCAACAAATGGCTGTTTGCGATTGTTTTGAAGTTTCATTTCGGGGAACATTTATCCCCATCCTCGTGTTACTTAATGCTGTCAAACGTTCTGCACACTTTCAGCAGGTAAAACTGCACCATTCGCACAACAAAAGCACAACAATACTTCGGGGATAATAGAGCGCTCGAAAGGAAGCGAAAGGAAAACCCCGGTAAAATAAATTGCTGCCGAAGAAATCGAAGAAACGAGATCGCTGACCGTAATCCGACCGTTTTTACGATACTTAAGACGGTCTAATAAAATGCTCCAGTCAGTCAGCTTCTGGAAGTTCTTCGTCCACCCCTGGAGCGAAAGCAGCATCAAGACACTGGGACGTTTTACATCTTTATTGAATACGGGAAAACATGTTCCGGAGCGATGGCAAAATGGCACCGTTGACCCTTTCGAACCTGGTGTTCGGTATCGAATGAAAACGCCGCACCAAAAACAAAAAAAAGCGTGGGATGGGGAGATATAAACGTTGTCAGACACTAACACGAAGAATCCTTTGCTTTGATATCCAAAGCAATATCCTAGCCGGTGAAGAAACCATTCGAAGAAACTTGTTACCGTTCCGATCTACTATCCAGCTTCATGGCTTTTCTCTTTGGTACATATTCATTCTACACCTATAAAAGCAATTCCGTTCTCCCCCGAGTGCATAATCTTTGTGTACGATGCGGTGGTACGGGTTTCCACTGTTCAGAGCTCTGAAGCAAGCATTATTTTCGTTCTGTTTTGACTGGTGGTAGCTCGATTTTTATATCTTTTGTCTACTGCTTTTTTTTCTCTATCAGGTTTTTTTTTTCTGTCGATATGCTATCACAATCGTTTGTTGTTTCACTTTTCGCAAACAAACAGACAGCACATTCTCCCTCTATTCTCTTGCGAGGTAATATCCCGTTCAACCCTCTTGCGTTTTATTTCCCAGGGGGCATAAGACCCGACAGTACTGCAATCGTACGTCCTACACATGTAACCCCTGCAATTAGATGACGAATGATACGGTGCAGTGCGATACGGGTGGGGAGTGGGGAGGGATGTAAAACAGCAAAAAGCGCATCTGTCCGTAACGCACGCCTAGTGTCGGCAAGTGCCGTGTTGCGTTGCGAGTACAGGGCACAGATTGATAGACAGGGAACAAGATCATAGAAATCCTATTAGCGAACGCATCATCAAGTGCTTAAAAGATCGGGAGTGCAGCGATAGGGGAAAGGGGATGGGTTTGAGGTTAGCGGGAAGGGACAAGAGACAATAAATCTGGCTTAATGTAGTGTTGTTGCGCTCAGCGATTGAATCTTATCTTTTGATAGAGATCAACAATCGTACCCAAAAAAAAAAAGAAATACTTTGAACTTTACTAATAGAATTCACGCCAACTGCAACTTTGAAAGAGAGGGACATTTATTGACAAACTTATAGAGTTGTTGGAAGTGTAACACAACCTTTAACTCACACAATGTCTCCTCATTCTCAGACATAAACTATTAGCTTCTAAAGCATTGACAAGGTGAGACCATGTGAAGTAGTACAACACTTCAATATTAATGGGCAGTTTGATCTGCAGCTGACAGGTCGGAGTCATCCGTAAGCCATTCGAAGATGGTGACACCCTATTTCTAGTGTATGTAAAGTTGATTTAATATACTTTATCTGAGTATGACCTATTTTTTCGAAAACAGTTTGTGTGTGCTTTTTCTCTTAAAACAAACAAACTTAAACAATCGTCCTTACTTAGTGTGCTTTTGTTTTTGGTTTTCGCCTAAGTTTTCCAACAGTATTCACATAACAAATACATAGATATTGACAAACTTGTGTCCTAGCGAGCTTTGTTTTTTCTTGTTTTTTTTATCATTTATTTATAGAGGCTTTGGGTCTCATAGACCTCATTCGCCTCTTGTCCTAGCGAGCTATCCAACTATATACATACATCTATTTATATGATCTATGTTATGTTAAGATAAAACATGGCATTGACGCAGCTATGGCCAAAATAGTCGAGGATTTAAAATTGCATATTTGTTTCTGCATTTCTTGTCTGGTCAAACAAGTTGTTAATAGTGAGGCTTATACTGACGATCGATTATAACTGCCTTGAGCTTTAGTACACCTCCTCAGTGCTGCAGAAAGTCGAAGACCTAACATTGTTGTGTTATCTGAAAATTTTATATCACTTGATAGCTTTATAGTTTCAAAACCTGGAACCAAGGGTTACAACAATATTTTTGTTGATCGAACAAAGCAGCAACATTATTTTTAGTGTCTCTCGATGTCTCGATTGGATATCGGCATGAGTTCGCCACATATGCAGGTTGGAATTTCGCATGTTTTAATGCTTTACTTGGACCTACTGGACCTATTGCACCTGTAAATCAGACTCTATATCGAATTATCTCTGCAGACCTGCAGACCTAAAGACTAAAGATCCTCTGGTGTATATATTAATTGATCCTAAACTTGCTGCACATACTAATCTATCTCGACACTCAAAATAAAGTCGTATGACAGAAAATAATAGCCACAATTTTCGTAGTTAAATTACACCAATAAATATGACAAATTTTTGTCATAATTCTACTCTGCATATAAAAGCACCATTAGAGAGCAAGCGAGCGAATGCCACATAAATCACAGTACAACAAATTGTGTTGAGTAATTTAATTAGTCCGGCCTCTTCAGTTTCCACCAATTAGCTCAACGATAAAGTGCGTTGAATGGGCTACAATAAAACATAAAGAAAGGACACCGAAAGGCATGCACACAAGGAGAATAAGGAGAGAAAAAATGCCACCAAGAAAAGGGATTTCCCTTCCGTTTTGTTCGGTTTTCATCGCCAATTCCAAAATTGTCCATCGCAACCGGGCGTTATGATATTTTCATTAAGTGGATATTTCTTCCGCTCTGAAAAATAAATTCTTCTCTACCGAAGGTACCAGGGAACAAGGGAGCTGTTTTTTCTTGCCTAGTTGTTTTTTTTGGCCTGTGTTTTATCCATCCCACTTGTCGCCACCATCACCGCCAACAACGGCATGCACGGTCACCCTTATCCTCTGGTTCTGCAGGTCCACTTTTTTTGTTCACGCCTCCGTTTTCTTTTTTACTGCTGTTCATCTCCAAATTCATTCTCCTTTTTGATTCTGTTTCAATTTATTTTAAGGCTACGTTACCGCTTTTTTATCATTCCATTTCGGTGCGTGTTTGGTGTGCTCTATTTTGTGCTGCTCCCACACAATGACCAAAAACAACACACCAAAACAGATAAAAAGAATAAGCGTACAATCGAAACTGGGAATGATGCCATTGAACGGAATGGTCTAACACGAACGCAGCACTGGCAGCACAATCGGAATGGCCATTTCCGGGGTTCGCATCATTCCGGAATGGCTACAAATGGCTGAAGCTCGCAAACTCGGCAAAGAGCAAATAGAAATCCGGCCCCAAAACAGTATGCACGGGGAGCCGTTGAACAATGCTAGGAGACACAATACACGGTGCACGGAAAGCACGGTACGGTTGGTTTTGGGAGCAAGGGGAGATCCGCGCAGACGCATTCCGGACCAATCATCCCCGTTTTTGCCGAGTTCCCGTTGTCGACATGCTGCTTCCGGTATGCTAAAAGGCTTTCCAAGGGCTTCAGGCACCCACCACTCACCGAGAAGGATCCGCCGCGCAACCGGATGGATGACGGGTGTTTCGACCCGTTTCGATTAGTTTCCGGCCGGAGATGTTTCGCGCACCAGCCATTCGGAATCGGACCAATAGAATAGATTTATTCAAATGATGATCCGACCCGGCACGGTTGGGGAAAGTGGGAAATGTACCGCCATAATGGAAGTTGTTTCCCATGCATGAAATGCCACCATCCCGACGGTATCGATTTATTTACGCACACAACAGGGACCGACATGTTCGCATACGCTACCTGGTGAATTGTTATTATGTATTGTTCGGTGAAGGTTGACAGTCAAAACCTGCACGTCGTTCGCAACCAAATAGGAACCGCAAACAGTTTCATCATCATCATCACCATCTACCAGCCATCATCCACTGCAGCCTGTGTCCAGTATGTCCAGCAAACACGCAACATGTGTAACTTTAGCCATCTATTGGTTGCCATCTTTTAAAATCTGCCATGATAAATCTGCCATTGTTCCGTTCATGAAAGTTTCCCAAACCAATCAGCTTGTGCACCCGTTCGGGATTTGCGATTTTCCTTGGAGCACCTTTACCGAGGAAGATCATCATCAACAACAACAACGCCTTCATCCTTTCTGCCTGCTGCTGATCATGTTGATTCTAGCGAAACGAATCAGAAGTAGAGAAGCGTCGCCACTTAATTTGTTTCATCTCTTCCTAGCGTGTTGGTCTCTTCCACTGACTGTACGGTTCATGTTGGCTGGTATCGATTTTTCCAAAACCCCCCACCAGTACCAGCCGGCACCGAACACCTCCGCCCCACCCCGTGAAAACGACGTCGTCGACGCTGTGCCTTCGTCGTTCATTACTTATTTATGAAGGCTTATGCTTTTCGACAACTCTGAGGTTGCGAGGAGTACATTCGGGCAACATTAGTATGATCCACCTTGGCCCGTGTGTGTGTGTGTGTTGGGCGGCTGGGATGAGATTTGGTTGCCGAACAACGTTCACCATCATCGCTCTTTCGTGCTCTGTCCCTTGCCGGCGGACGATGACGCTTCATTCCCTGGGTTTTTGGCTTTTGTGGTTGCGTTTTGTAAAGCTTGCCAATGTTGTTGCCCCGAGGATTCATCTTCAAGACGCATTGATTGGTGGCTGGTGCGGGGTGTGGTTCGGTGTGCATATATGGGACTAGGAGAGGTATCGGGCGTATCGGGCGATGATTTGTGCGTTGGATTTATGAAGGCTTTGTTGGATATAAACAATGAGTTTAAGCATAAACAGAGGAAATGTAAACAATTATTCATTTCCTTTTCTTGTAGGATGTAGATTTGCGTATGGGTAAACAAAGTCTACACAGGGAAAGGGATGTATTAATTCTCTTGGGTTGAATAAATAGTGTAAAAGTATCCGTATGTGGAAAATATCATAACGATTTATAATATAATGTATTTCTTTTGGTTTCGTTCGTTCATCGGTTTAATTCGTCAACAGTCTTCAATTGAGTCTCATATTTACTGGTTCTCTTTTATTCTTCTTCTTTGGCTCTACAACTCTGAGAGGTCTTTGTCATGTCATTTGTGGCTTCCTTGATTTGATGTTACCCGTAGCTGGATAGACTGCCAAGCGTACAGAGAGACTGTTTAGATGAGATTCGAAACCTAGTCCAGGTGTTTAGACGGCAGACGCTGCTTCCGTTTAACACCCAAACGTCCCAAGTTCTCAAATCTCATCAACAAAGAATTATTCAAGCATTTTTAAGCTCACCGTGTCGAGGTTTACTATGTACGTGTACATAATAAGTACTATGTACTTATTTACTATAACCAAAATGGTCAAGGATCTGAAATTGCACATTTCTTCATGCTATGAGTTTAATTTCTGAGTAAAAACCTGAATCATGGGAGCTTTATAGTTACAAAACTTCGAACCAGGGACACTGCAAACAATCATCGATCGAAAAGACTTAGAATTAATCACAGCAACAACACTATTTATAACGATTCTCGGACGATAAGGTTCAGAAATCTGGTTGGAATTATGAATCGTATATCGTCTTGAGTTTTCCATAACCCCGAGCCATTATCCACAAGTCGTATTCCACTGTGTTGGATAAAACAATACTAATGAAAGATTAAATCAAAATTAAATAAAGAAAGTCCTTCATTTATAACCACGCATGTTTGTTTCAAATATTTTGTTAAGTAGTGTTTAGTATGTCTGTCTTCAGGACTTACAGGAGGAAACAAAAAACCTATCAGTAAAAAACATTCGCAGACAGTTGCTTTACTACTTTGAGAGTTACATTATTTCTAATATAGTTAATAAAGCTCTGAGTAGGAAAATGAAATGAGAGTGCAAGTTTTACCTTTGTTGTTTTATTCTTGAAGGTTAGCCTAGCTGTATTGCCAGCCGTAACCTTCTCGTAGACAAAAAATGTTTGAGCGAAAACCCTACTTTGGGAATTAATTTGGACCTAGGTACGGAAGGAAAAGCCTAACTTCAATTTCTATTACTAGCATCAAAAGTTTGTTTAAGTAATAAATCAGTTATTTCTCATAAAAGAAACTTTCCTTCAAGATCATGATCAAGTCATGATCATAGTGATTTGTCGATGTTTGGGGTTAGGTTTACAAGCATTCTATAGAGATGCTTCACAGAAAACACTCAAGACTCTATGTTATTTCCAAGGGTCTGTGCTAGATGCATTGCCACACCTGTCTCTTCTGTAGGTGTAGACAGGTTAATCTTCAATAAAGAAAAACAAATCCTGATATTAGGGGGGCGATATCTACGCCATTGGTTACAAACTCTCGAATGCAATCAATTAATTGAGGAACCTTCCTTAAACTATCAGTTCAAGAGAAATTCTGGTACATGGTCTATTTCCAATGTCTTTTAAAGCGATTTCAATGCAGTGAATTACAGATGAAACCCCAGTCCCTAAGTCCTTTAAATCTGTACACATAGCGCGAGAGAGATAAACTTCTATAACAAAATTGTATTAGAGTCCTGCTGTAGATCAAGATTCCTAACTGCTTGTAGTGATCGCAAAGGCATGCCAAGAAGATACGATTCTTTCCTTTCCTTCCATAAAACATCATCAAAACTACAACCTCACTTAAACCTTCCCATACTCCCAAACGCACATAAAAACAACTAACGAAACAAGTGCTCACAACATGAAACCTTAATTTCACTATTCATTGCCTCATTGCCCTGCACAGTTCCCCTAACCAGTCGATAAAAAAGAGAAATAAAAACAACTATAAAACAATTTGCAACGACGGTGCGACATTACCTACCGTTAAATTTGTGTGTGCAATCGGCGACAGACGTCGAGCGTCCGTGTGCGCGAGCGGACAACCACAAATACGAGCCTACCGCAAGTGCGAACATTCGGTTCTAACCAGCTTCAATGCTGGTGTCATGTAAAGTGCAATTTAGGTTTGTTTCTCATTACCGTAATTGATTTTGTTTGTGATGAATTACAGCCCCGGAGAAGAGGAAGCGTGAGTCGATCGACAACCAGACCAAGCCGGATGCGTTCCTCGTCAGCTTTAAGCGAAAACTAAACGAAAGCAAACGTCGGTGCACACCAACAATCATAAATATCAATTGAAACAAAATATCTTTACACTCCTGGGTCGGGGATGGTGCCTGGAGAGTGTTGCTCTTGGAGTGGGTCACGTGCCGTACACGTGGCAGCCGTGCGCGGGCAATGCCACGGGAGAATTGAGATGTCGTAACGCGAGTTTGTCGCGTCATCCGGACAGCGCGGTAAGCGATTCGGAAGCAAACAATCACCGAAACGAAAGACAAGCACCTATAGGAACACAAAACGCTCGGCAGATTCTAGAGGTCCGACCCTTCAGCCTACACCAATCGTCGGGTGTAAGCTGGTCGGTGTGAAGAAGGACCGATTGCAAAAAAAAAACTGCAAGTCAAATCTGTCTACATCGGGTACTCGTTGTAGCAAGGTGGTTCTGTTTGATCGGCCGCACACTCCATCCCATACGCTTATGATAAGCGGGAGCACATTTGAAAACTGTTTTATCAACACACACACACACGCACACACAAGAAGCCTCCATTGTTGCGTTATATTATGCATTGAATGGGCCCTTTGGGGGAAACAACAGAACGGCCACCAACCCCGGGAAAGTCCTGCCCATTCCAAATTCCCCGAAGGTAATAATGGGTAAGTTTGGCTGTGTTTTTCTTTCCGGCGGACCGAAGATGGTGGACCGAGATGCGGGCCGAGGGAATTTGTGAATAGGTTTCGTTTCCCTTCGGTTCCCTTTCATTGTTGTTTGGACTCAATTGCGTGTTTGCGTACGGGATGAAGTCCTCTGGACCGGCGAACTCTCCGGGCCCGATTGGGCAATTGAAGGCAGGTAATTGTAATAAAAGTGAAACGGATGGAAACATTCAAGAGTTGCCTCGAGACAAAGCACACCAGCAAGGCCACCTTCCTGCTTGGCACCGACAGAAACATTATAACACTCTAAACTCTCCCCATCCCGCTTTCCATGCGCGTATGCGTTACTTCTACAAATGTTTAACACACTTCTTGCTTTCCATTCTACCGTACATTTGAGTTCCTTTTTTTTCTTCGACATTGGTGTCTCATTTGGGTATGGGTCGTCACGGAAAACTAAAAATCGACAACCATCCACACCAACCGAGGGAAGCTACCAGCGAGAAATAAAAACCCATACACACTTGTTGTGTTGAACAAGTACAGCATAAACGCAACACCCATTGCAAAGGGGGATTCGATCGGTGGCAGTCGACCGCGCTTGGGCAAGAAACGTGCCACGTCAATCGTGGCAAATTAGAATGGGAAACGCACAATTTGCTTCCAGCGATTTTCCACCCACCCCTCACCGTACATGGGTGTAGTTGGAGTGGGTGGTTATGGCCCAGGGCAAAAATCACATTTGTTACACCACGACCACCACCGGTTCGTTCCGGTGGTTAGCAAAGGCCAAACAGAATGAGCGAGCCAGGAGCAGAAGCAGGCGGCAAAGTGGTTAAAGGGGGCGCGAGGAAACCGGTACGGAAAACCGAACCGCCGGGAGGAAATTGAAAATTATTTTAATCCACCCAGCAACGATGAAAAGGCCCAATAGATGCCTGGCGGCATCATCGACGACGCGCCCGGCGATGAACACAAGATTACGATTGGTTTGATTGTTTAAATTTCAATCTTACGGCAATGCTCTCCGCCCAACTCCGCTGGCAGCTGGTAAGCGGCGAACGCACGGTTCGTGCCCGGTGTGTTTATTGTTTTTCTGCCGAAGGGTACGTGTAATAGGATAATTATAAAACGGGTCCACATTTAACGCACCCGCACACTAGTGCCGGGTTTGTGTCGCTTTACGGCTTGGCTATGATTACTACTGCTTCTAGTCGATTGAAGAAGCTACTCCTCTAATCGGTTGTAATTATTGTGGAAGGTTTTGTGGAATAATCCCGCGCTTATGGCGTACGGTTGGTAATAGATTTTATTCGATATCATGCAATTTGCTCTCATGCTCATACTGCTCCTTTCAATTTGTGATGATTTTTGCTGATGAGAATGCTTTATCTTTCCGAAATGGTAAGTCGGATAACGTTGCTTAAAACAATAATCACAACAAGGGATTAGTAATTAGAAGCAAGCTCGTGCTTTAGACGAAACGAGACAATGAGTAATTGCTTCTGGTGGATCGGTTCAGACAGCAATCAAACATAAGATATGCTGATTTAGTTTGGCGATAATTAACATTTTCTCTTTTTCTTTTGCTCTAAGGATTCAGTAGGTTGTCGCCTACTATTTATAGCTCTTGACTTACTTGAATTGACTTGATTTGTCAGTAATCAGTATAGTCAATAAGACTGTCCAGTGGTCTAAGCAGTAGCCCACGACAGGACCTGACATTGAATTCTGGACCATCTCCGTTTACTATCCAGCTGCCATCCAGTAATAGCAGGTAATGGTAGACCTCTTGGGGTTGCCGAGTCATATAAGTACAATCGATTTACCAACTGTTGTCAATGATGAACAATGATTTAGAGAATCATTTATAAACTATTTTACAAATATATTGAGTAGTTTCCGTAAATAAGCTTATATCGGCCCCGGTCTACAAGTGGTGGTCTGGTGGTTGATGCGACAGCGGCGCCAGTCTTCACACGGCAAGACCGGGGTTTAAGTCTCATATGGGATGTTCCTCCATAATGAGGACTGACTATCCAACTACCCGGTAACAATAAGACTAGTAAGCCAAAAATGGTAGGCATGGTCAAAGAGGTCGTTAGGCTAAGAAACAAGAAGCTTATATCAGCTCAAATTTAAACAGGGATGATTTTTAAGTAATACTTCTATTTTGTTAGTGTTCCGGTTTTCATCGTCGACTTCTGCATGGTCTCTGTTGGCACTAAAACTTCGAGAGGGCTTGTTTGGCCAGCTATTTCTTCTATTTCCTTTACTTGAATTTTATCCGCAGCATCCCTTATAATCATTCCATTGTTTGGTAGAACGGTTCGAATGGGTTTTGATGTATGATCTTGCTTTGTGAAAGATTTTCAGTTATTTGCTTCAAAATGATATCAAGTTATTCTACATTTTATTGTGTTCTTAGTTGCGAAATCGTATTTGATCATTCTTTATTCTAAAATTACATTTTTGTAAGGTATTACAAGGCGTTAAAAAGTATTTGTAACTAATTATTGGTTCAGCTGTTGAATCATTTCAAATACTTTGCAATGTCTTTTAACCGAATAAAGTTAGTTTATTGTATCGAAAGTCGTTTAAATTCTCTTTTATTTGTCTTTTAATGTGAAAAGTCATCCGGTTTAGTTGTTGTACATAACAACTTTCCTATTGACTAGACGAAAAGTATTTCAACACAGTTTTGTAATATTAAACACACTCTGAAACACATTCACAACTATTTAGCAAATAAAAAAGTGCATCCAATTTCATCACAAATAAGATTTGAAATAAATCTTCACAAGACTTGTTCGTTTATCAATAAATTATTTTTAAGTAGAGTTATCCAAACAACTTTAAATATTTACTGATTTTTATATAAATTGATTCCTATAGCCTATAGCCTATAGATTAAAATTATTGTAATATTCTTCAAATAGACTTAACTCTACACATAATTATATTTGCTATAACTTATTGGTCACACTACAATATCATTTTGGTATTATTTTCAGTCCAATATAAATATACAACAGGTGTTTCATCAAACTCATGGAGGCGCCCGGTGCTTTGTACGAAAATGCTATACGAAGCACTGTCTGGCGTATTAAAATTTAATGTATGTTCCCGTATCGAAATTACATCCAACATCCAAATAATTATTTTCATAACATTCACCTAATCAAATGCATAAAAAGTGATTGAAAAACATGAAACGAAATAAATGAATAAATAACTAAACGCACCACGGCCGAACCCGTCTGTATTTTGCTATCACCTACCTGTAGAGGCCTCTGTGGAGGTGCTCCCATCCCGTGATGGTACATGACGTCATGCTTTAGCTGCGTGGCCATCTGTGGATGATTGTTCTGATGCTTGCCAATATCGACAGCGGCAAGCGCTTCCGCTCTGCTTAAAATTCCATCGTTCAAACCGGAAAATATGTCTCCCTGCAAACGAAACGATCAAAACGAGAATGAAACTGTGTGACTCTGCGTAGCTACGGAAAGTGTTAGATCCATCTGCATAATGTATGTGTTTCGGTTCGTTGTTTGCCGGTTACGGGTTTAGCTGTGGCCCGACATCAGATGGGTAAGGGAGAAGGAAAGAATGGATGGAACGGGGTGTTTGCATCCCGAAACCCTAAATGAGAAACAAAACGATATTTTCTACACAATTAATAATCCACATGCTCGGTCCTCCATCAAGTGGACGATAAATTTTCATCCCGGTGTAACGCCCCTGCCGGTACCAAGGCCGATCCGCTTCAACGGAACGGAAAAGCTGGTCGGCCAACCATCTGACCATCAAATTTCATGCTGACGCCTTTCTAATTAACGTCAACAGTCCCAGAGGAAACATTTTTGAGCAGCAAAATCAAAGGGTTAATTGTCACTTTTCGGTTGTGGTGATGCTGATGATGATGATGATGGCGCTGGTTTCCGGGCTGCTGGCATTAGAACCGAAAAGGCTCAAAAGTCCTTGCGCAAACGCGGTCGAATCGAAGCGATGGATACGTCGTGTTGGTGGGGCAGGGAGTGGAAAGCTTATTAGTTATCTTGTAATAATTTTACCACCCAGATTGCCAGCTGTCTGTCGGTTGATACACTGCCCGGGATGAGAGTTGGGAGTGCTCAAAACCTGTCACATTTCGATTTCACAATCAGCGAGAGGGATTTACCCCGTTTTTCCAGTTGTTGTACCTTTCGAAGGGTACGGATGTTTAACGGGCAAGAGATAATAATAACCCAGATGGATAGGAAGGGTTTAAGGGTAGATTTTAAGGCTGGAAGACGATGGACGATTTGAACTATGGTAGTTTGGCTGGCTGATATTTATTCGACATTACGTTGTTGGTGCTAAAAATTTTATGCTTTTAAACGATGAAGAGCTGCAGGGTTACAGGGTCGCCTGTTGGTTTATTAGACAGCCATTAAAATTCGCAGTTATTGTTTGTACTGGTGAGGCTCATTTAAGGGTTCATGGAATAGCTTGAGGATGTAGCTGCCTTTGCAATATAATCAAAATCATTAAACGAGTTACAGATCATCAAAACAAATCGTTACGGTTAGCCATCAGTGCTCAATCCGTCTATATGTACCCTTCTTCCTTCAAGAAATTCCTCCAAGTCACAAAAATGCTCAGAAGCAGCTTTGGTATCGTATGTGTTTAAGGACATTGTGCGTAAATCTGACTATTCTACAACAAATGAGACTCGCTTGATTCTGATGAGATAGTCGCGTAATGAAAATGGACACCGGACGTCCCAGCTCGTACCATGCTCCAGGGCCAAGGAGCTTCGATATAACTCTGAATTGAAATGGTAGTTAGCGAAATCGAGGGCTTCTTTAGCAGTCTGATACGTTAGCTACAGAGGTATTGTGATATGTTGCATATCTCCTACACAATTTTTCGCCCAATACTAGAGGATAGACTTGTCCTACTTGTCGAAGAGATAATAGGAAACTATTAGAGAAGATTCCAAAACGGAAAATCAAGCACTGGCCCGATCTGCTCCTTGCGGCAAATCTTGGAGAAGACAAGAGTCAAGAGCAGCATCTACGCTTCTACCATATTTTCATTTATTTTAAGACAGCATCAAGTCAGCAGCATAGAACCTTTACAGTCCCAGTACTCACATACGCCTCTGAGACATGGACTTTTGAATTTCTGAACCCGTTTCTGTGGAAGGACTACGGAGGAGCCGTTACAACGACGAGCTCACGTATGAACGGTACGATGTTCTCACTATCGTGCCCTGGTCATGTCATGAGAATGGCACCGGACGACCCAGCCCATAAAGTCCTTTTAGGCCGTCCACATGGACAGAGGAGGCGTGGTAGGCCCAAACTGGGATGGTGTTATGGCATTGATGCGTCTGAAAGAATGGCCAGGATGTTGGATTGGCAGACGATGGCGCTAGACCGTGAGCGTTATCGAGGATCGTTGCAGCAGGCCAAGACCGCGAAACAGTGGTAGCACCTGATAAGTAAATAAGTATCAAGTCAGCATCGATAACAGAAACGATCTAGAGAAACGTTCAACGTTACTGGCTGCCAATCGATCATACTACAGCCAAGAGAAAGACTGTATAGAAAATTCATAGTTCCAATACTCACATACACTTCTGGGACATGAACTCTGTCTAAAACTGAAGAAATCTTCTTAGTCGCGTTCGATAGAAAGTTGCTCAGAAAGATTTAAGGCCCCATATTTGTGGAAGACCAACCGATGACAATCGAGCTAGACTTGCAAGGCTCCGGAGGGCTGGTTATGTTACGAGAATGGTACGTACAGACGACGACGGGCTAGCGTGCATTTGAGGATGCCTACAGTAGCCAAAAAACGCGCAACAAAGCTGACTTACGAACGAATCTATTATTAAGCCATTCACCACAGTCAATTTATTAGACTGTAAAGTTTAACCAACAATTGAAGGACAAATTTACTCGCACCATGCGTATGCAATCAAGTGGATAAAATTCCACAACGATCCTACATCAACAGAACAATAAAGAAGAAATCAAAACCACCAAATATCTCCAATAAAACCTAGCTTCCGGTTATCCGAGTTTCTAAACAGTTGTAACCGTGTTAACGGATTTTACGCAGCTCAACCAATACTTTGCCTGAGCCAATTTGTCATATCTTGAGAGCACTTTGTGTGTGCCGTCGTGCCCAGGCGTGTAAGAAAATCCAACTTTCTATCACGTGTAAACCTCAATCAAACCGAGCCGTACCGAAAACCCCAAGCTCCGGAGGGTTTCGATATGTTCGTCGATACTCGTTCTTGCACCTCGGGGGCCTTCCCTCCCCAAAACCAATCTTGGCTCGAACTACGGTGCACAGGGATTGGCATTAGCAATGGTAATCCTAATTTAAGGGAAACTTTCACCGACATCGGGAAAGGTTTATCGTACGGAATCATTTGATCCAATTTGGACGAGTAGCGCAATCCCAGCTGTAATTTTCGTAAGCCACCACGCGCGGTGCGTTTTCGGTGGGAAAAAAGGATCCCCGGACATCGAACGCAAGACACAAAGGTGGATGGGTCCTTCAATACGCACACATACACACGCATAAAAACCATATGTTTGATTTTTGATAGATGGATGATGAAGGTTCGTTCGTTCAGGTGAAGGCAGTGTGGAGAGAAAATGCCGCACTTCGTTAATGCCAACCTGTCGAATCGATTCGGAAGCGGTGTGGACGACGGTGAGGGCTTGTCCACCGGCCGGACCAAGGCAAGCCACGTGACCGGATGTTATTTGTGGTTTTTTGTTGTTGCCGATGTTGCCCTCGTTTTGTTACGAACGTTGGAAAAACACGCCACGGCTGCAGTTAGTTCACAACGTGCCTACTCGAGCTGAAAACCGAAACAATACAGACAAAGCACCCCGTGTGTACAACAGTGGCTTACAGTCGCGATAGAATTATGTTTGAACTGCAACATATGCTTCGTTAGGATAGCAGCATTTTGTGTTTTCCCTCACTCCACTGTTGGGGTAAGGTGTACCAGGAAAAACAAAAACCCCCTACTGTACCCTTTCATGTCGGAAGGAAACGACAATATACTTCACGTAAGTGGAACGTCCAGTGAAGGAGTTGAGGTTATTATTAGGCTGTTTTTTTTTTCTTTTTCACTTTTTGAGTAGCGCTTCAACCCGGCAAAACCGTTTATGTAGTAAGATCGATATCAGCAGACAGAAGGCGTTGAGTGCCCACTGGTTTTACCCCGAACCACCGTTTGGACGAATTACCGGTGATAGGAAATGAAAAATTTCCTGCCATGATTTACGGGCAATTATTGTTGCCCCTTGCTGCGGTTCGTACAGACCTCGCTGTACATCGCGCACCAACCAATTTCCCAGGTCCCTCTATTCATACGTGAAGATCCTTTCCTTTGATGTCTGAATGTGCAGGAGACGAGAAGATTTGCTTCTCGTTAGCCCGCCAGGTAAGGAATACGGTATACGGCAACATAAAAACGTAAAACATCGACATTCATCGTGCGAAGTGCTACATAAATTTGTTAATTATCATACAAAAGCACTTGATGTCAAGAATCTCTCACCCCGTTCGTACAGGGCAACCCACCATCACCTCTCGTGCTGGTGCGTTTTTCCCCAGGCTTTGTTGGGACAAAATTTATCGGACCGAGATACGACAACACATTACGCCGCAAACGCCCGTGCGGGAAAAGTGGGCAAAAGCGAGAAATCATCATCGAGCAAAAGACAGAGGGAAATAAAACTCCTCTCTCGCCCTTGTCTTTCCGCCCCTCCGGTCTACCCACACCCTTTGCCCTTTCGTAAGAAAACGACCCATCGATGAACCCTCCTCTCGAAGGACAACCCATTTCGGGTTTGGGATTTAGCCGAACAGCGCGCGCGTATACCGTGGAGAACCCATTTCCGGACCGGGCGTATAGGGCGACTAAACCAACGAAAAAAAAAAGGGTCCGTGTCGTTAACACGGCTCTTAGCCCACTGTGTGGTAAGGGAAGGAAGGGGTGTGTGTGTGTATGTGGTGCAACAGCGTAACCCATCATGCCCGGTTCGCTCTATATCATGGTTTATTTTCCGCAGTGAGTTTATTTTATTTTTATTGAAGGACTTCCCAACTGTAACAGGTGTATTTATAGGTTTTTGGGAGAAAACAAGGGGGAAATTGCAGCTTGATGGTTGTGTGTGTGTGTGTGTGTCCCTCTTTCTTATCGCCCCTCTGCCTCCCGAAACCCACCACCACTGTCGCTCGACTCGATCATCAAAGGTATGGTGGAAAATTTTATTTACACTTGCTGCCGCTCTCACACGCGACCACCAGGGCAAGACACAAAGCGATCCGGGCGAACTCGTTTTACCCCAAAAGTCCTGGCTATTATTTGCTACTGGAAACATATTTTCGTCCCTTATTATTACAACATTGATTTCGGTCGGTTCGTTTGCTGCTAGTCGGTGGAACTATTCGAGCGGTTTGCAGTTTTCCTACAAATTGCTGTCAAAATTTCTGCGTCATCAAGTACGCGGGCAGACGTACACGGAGGAAGCAAAAACCCCTACTACGTACGTACCGTGTACGACGAATTGATTCACAAGCATCGGTGCATTCGAGGTGGGCGAGCGTATAATTTGGATAATTGAAACATGTGCCAACCGGATGGAAAACTGACCGTCGGTTTCGTAAGTTTTATCGGGCAACAGGGACATACGTTCCTCGATGGTAGTGAACCACGGAGGTGAACCCTTTTGTTGGTAGCTGTAAGGGATTGGAAAAGGTTTTTTTTTGTTCGTAGTGGTCCCCGTCCACATTCGATTTCCCGGAGTACGTACTGCAATATTCTGTACTGTGCAGTGAAATGTTTTTACTCCAGTGGGTACTGAAGTTCGGAAACACCAAAGAAGGGAAAAGGGCCGGGGAGATACATCGTAATGTGTTAAGTAAGGAAAACAGAAAAATCTACCTACATATCAAACTTTTCCCCGTGTATCATTAGTTATGAAGGCCCGCTGGCAGGTGGAAGTACGAATGTGAGTGACAGTGTTGGTCAGCTAGTTTGGTAGACGGGGCTATTGTTTTTACCACCTGTCACAAATGAAAATATTTCCTGCCGGAAAGCAACATCCGAATATGGTGATAATATGGTACGCTGCTCGTTTGTTCCAAATTTGATAGGAGACATCATATATCATGCCCGCTCGCTAGTTCACGCTGTGTTCCAGGAAATAATGTAATAACATTAAACAATGTCAATAGACGGTCGGCTTCGGTTTGTCACGTGTCATTTGGTCTGTTTGTTTGTCACCGTTGCTGCCAAAAAAACACACGAACCAAGACTAAAGCTTGTCTTGGCCATGACCACCAGATGCGCGATGACAGGTGGACCAACAGAAGGAAGCAGTAAGTGTTGCTTGTACCCCCTAACATCGCACTGGCATAGATAGCATTAGGATCAATCTGTCAACTCATTGTTTTCTGTTTTCGTTTTTCGATTGTCAACACCTGTCAGGTGAGTGAGAGTAGTGAGAGTTAGTATACTTTCACACTTTCCATTACTAGTGCTCGCTTTCATCAACACGAAGGGACATTAGGGCTACTTAACTTGGCGTCCAAGGATAGCTCAATTGAATTCCGGTTTATAATTGAGGTAGAGGAAGTGAGATGTAGCTCCCATGATAAGATTAGCTCTGTAATGACAGCTAGGTTTACTAATCCAGTTTCCTATTCCCTTTTCTATATATTTCGATTAGTGCTTAAGCTTATCTTACGTGTCATTCAAAGGTTTATAAAGCTACAACATGGTACGAATGGTAAAATGTTGCATATTTTCTTCGCAACATTACTGTCGTGCACGTACAGTACTTACAGAATTCATTGCGTATACTTTACTAGAGGATAGGAAGTCTTTGAATGTTTCTCTGACATATGTATCCATGTCTGTGTGTGCCAAGATAAGAATCATCTTGAACACCGGAAAGAACTTAACATTATCCCACTCGAGAAATGTCAACTCTCGGCCCGGATGACAGTCGGTAACGACATTTTCGATCAAACGACACTTAAAACATTACAGTAATCAATAAGAAACCTGATAAGACTGCAAAACGTTGTCAAAAAAGGAAGGATAATACAAACCCGTCACACATACACACTCACACCCAATCCAATAACAAACTGTCGAGAGGAAAACCTGACAGAGATCTCTCTACCGGTTTTATTCCTTCCACACGGAGAAACAAAAAAGAATGCGTTCCTTCTCCAACGTGGCGTTGTTGCATGTGTGTCATTTTGGGTTCGTAGTATACGAAAGCATTCGATCGATACGGTGCTGCTGGTAAGCCGGAAGAAGCAACCAGGATTGATGCTCGGTACAGGACGAAAGTACACAGGAAGAGCAAGCAAACTTTACTTCCCAAGCAAAAACAGCAAACGCCGAACAAGTTTGAACAAGTTTTGTTGGTGTGTGTGTGTGTATTTTGTTTTCTTTCTGTTGAGTAAATTTAGGCCCTACAGGGCACGTTTTTTTGTTCCCATTCACCGGTGACCGAAGCCCAAGTCTAAGCTGCCAGAGAGGTTAAAAATAAAAACAAAACCTCAACATTTTCAAGGGCTGTTAGTTCGCTAGCCGTCACCATCATGTGTGTGTAGGGGGTAGTGGTAGAAGACCTTTTTAGACGCGTTTCAAGAATCCTCCAATGCGAGTGGAGCCATGGAAAACTGGTGGGGCTTTTCCGTTTTTGTACAACTCGTTACATGTTCACGACGATGGCAAACTAGTGTGCGCTTCGGTAGGGAAACTTTACACCTTTCTTGTTTTTGCTGTTGTTTATTCACTTTAACTTCACTAACTATGTTTGGCCGATGTCGTAAACGTTTAGTTCTGCTAGCTCACACCCATACCCGCATGACCAACAAGGTGAATGTCTGAGGAGACTGGGAGGTGAAATTTAGGTGGAAATAGTTGCGCATATACTTACATTGTGCCTAGGTGACCAGGAGTTACACATCAACGATGCATCCTCCAGAAATCGACTCTGAAAAATGGAAAGTGTATGCAAAAGATTTTAGTACAATTGCGCATAAGTTATGGAAGGTAAAATGTTTTGATTATACTGTAATTTTCTTTACATCAAAATAATGCTTTTATAACTTTAAATTATGGTTTTTTGATTATCTAAACGTAGTGAGCAAGCAAGTGTGTAGTGTATGCCACAGATGTCCTAGGTTGCGCCTAGGTTGTTTGCTCATGGAGGCGGGATCACAAACATTTACTGTTGTGCTTAATGAATCTTATGACGAGCGTCCTTCATATGAGTCTTTAGTGAAGAGTAATTTCAATCACGAGTCTATTCGCGAAGTATTCGTGAATCCCACAAATTCATTAATCCTCTACGATGCGTGAATCCCAAAGATTACTAAACATCATAAATCACCAAAAAATCATGATTTTGCGCATTCTTTACGCATCTCGACATCAATTTCAACGCGTTTTTGGATGAAATTCTGTAACCCAAAACTGCCATTTAACCTTTTCTGTCAAATCCCATACAAATTCTGAACGACCAAGATCGTACGACCGAACAATGCCACCAGAAAACCCTGTTTTTTCTCCATTTTTCAATTTTTATATTTTCATATGTATTTAGGTTGGTTCTCTTGGCGTACCATCCTGTTAGCATCTCTCGAAAAGTGTTCCTAACAAATTCCTTACAGGACTTCATCCAAGAACGCGTCAAAATTGAAGTCGAGATGCGAAAAGAATTGAATTTTTGGAGATTTATGCATTTTTGAGGATTCATGAATAGTTGGTAATTCACGAATCTTTTGGATTTACGAATCTTTGAGGATTCATGAGTTTTTAGGATTCACGAAGCTTTGAAGATTCTCGAATCTTTGAAATCTAGATTCACAATCATTCATTCAGTTCAAAGCTACATTAAGATTCATGAATCTTATCTATCTTATCTATCTTTAGTTATACCAGGAGCACTAATTTTAACGAATTTAGACGACACATTTTGTTTTTCATGCTGTGAATTTTCCTGCACATTTTGATAACAATTTGTAATTGAATTATTTAGCCATCTGTTATCGTACAGCATCCCAGCAACACACGCGATTGATTTGAATAGCAAAAAAAAGGGATCACCAGCAAAGGATTACCAACGATCACGTTCCGGATCCGGGGCAGTTGTCAGAATCACCTAATAAAACCACCCATCGCTGCGTAATTATTTCGCGGTCGTGCTGACAAATGGCGTACAAGAGCGTACCCAGCGTACGGTTAAACTGCAATTTACTTGCCTGCGTTACACCCCAATAAACGTGAGGCACGGACGACGGCCACGTACCGAACATCAAAAATCACCGGTCCGCAAAAATTAAAGTCCGAAATATCAATTTAGTGGGACAATAAATCGGACCCATGCCCGACCCAAGCTCAACGGACAATGAAACTTTACGGGTTGATGCGGGAAAATGGTGTCCAAAATCGAAACATATCACTCCGCCAGTCCGCAACTTGATGGAGAAAACGTGTCTTCGTGATGTGGGTTAGTTTGTTTTTTGTTTTGTTTTATACGATCTGCTGGCGCCAACAATTCCGCAACGTTTTTTTTGGGATGGCCGGGTGTACGGATAAAAGATTTATTCGCTATATTTTTAGCTTTATTTAATTAGGAGACTTTTTTAAGGGAGGATAGAACCATGCACGATTTTTTTAAAGTAAGCAGTACAACATGTAAAGTCGTTCGTCCGTAAAATAGCTTCGTTGGAGCTTGATTGTTTCTTCTAAAAACCCGAACCAAAACTACAAAAATCCTTCCTAACATGGAACCGATTTGACGCTGGCGCTCAACTCTATTACCTGAACCACCGACACACTTGCGGAAAGACGAAGATTGACGGCTGTACGCAGTGGGAGACATTGATTAATTTTGTTAATTTTGCTAATGAAGCGAGAAGAGAGACATTTACGGGCTGACCAATTCCCGCACTAATTGTGGCTAAGGTAGGTGCGCCTCTATGCTGATATTTATCTCACTTTTGCCCGATGGCCACCCCTAAACTTCAGCCCTCTACCTCTACGACTGCAACGCGTAGGCATACTACACCGTGTGCATTGGTTATTCATTGCTATTTCATCGCCAAAATAGGGCAATCCGGCCCCCAAATGTCCATCGAGAACGGAGCCTTGTTCCCTTGCCCACCATTCGGGAGGGGGAGGGGGGGCGGAGGTGGCAACAATCGACCATCATTATCATCAACGCTAGAGCAGCCTGAGCTGGCGCCTGCTTGCGGACGTGCTTGGGGACATCACACTCTTAGGCAATTGCACTTAGTACACACGACACGCTTACGTAAGGCATGGTGCGCACGGTTCCGTTCGACGGTACGGCTGGCCGGCGGACCAAATAGCTTATGAAAATTTGATTTTACGCTTCAGTGGGCATTGTGACCCGGTGGCAGGAAGTAGTAGTGATCCATTTCCTGTATTCCGCCTGCAGGAAAATAATAAATTGCAGCACTTGAGAAAATTTCACTAAGAGCGCACCATTCGCACACGGTGACGGTGATAATCGTTTGGTATATCGCTTTAGCGAGGCAACTGTAGCGATTGTGCGTCAAATAATCATGTATTTAATTAGTTTTGGGTTAGTATGTGAACATAACTATCACTCAATTGTATAAAAACCATTAATTTATCATGCTTAAAAAGAGGAAATCCGAATAAATTAAAGAATCAAAAGATGAAAATTGGAGGAACACTTTCCAACCATCAGAATCATTAAATTTTTAAGTATTTTCTATGCAAAAAGTAAAGAGTATCTTACAAATGTATGACAAATGTATTGTTCAATTTGATATAAAAATATTAATAAACATTGCTTCGAAGGTATTAAGAGATACAAAACAATAATTTTAACATGCTTATTTATAGCTCAAAAGAACTTAAAAAAGAAAATAATATCTGTCTATTCGCGGTGATGATAATATGGCGTCTGGCCGACATGATAGAGTCTTAATAAATGAATAAATAAATAAATAAACTTCTTTGAAGATTAAAGCATATTATACATTGTAAAAAATATTAAGGTGTATTAAGAGTTACAAAAAATTTTTTTAAAATTATAATTTATAGCACAAAAGAAATAAAAACTGAAAAGTAATATCACCTTTACTGCCATCAAGATTGAAGCATATTATAAATTCGAAAAAAGGGTAAAGGTTGCACGTACTCGCCCGTATCATCATGAATATTTAATTTATTAAACGAAAAGTAAGTCTTTAAAACGATTTATAAGCTTTTTTCTGCAACAAATCAGTTAAAGGTCAACATTTAAAGTGTGTTACAATTTTATCTTTCCTTACTAGTTCTGATTAGAATTTTAAATTTTCCTTGAAACAAACAATTTTCCTCACACAGACAGCTAGAAGAAAAAACAAACTTACCGATGGGTTCGCCATACACCGTCGCATCTGTTCGGGCCCCCTGTAGGTGGGGCTGTATCGACCGGGAAAGCAGCTGGGTGTACTCATTTTCATTTTATCGGCTGACGGATAAACGGGCATAGTCATGCCGGTAAATTCGTCCTCCAGCTTTAACGCCTTGGAGGCGTCTAAAGGCGTCGGTGAGTAAATCTTGACGTCGTTGTAATGCACTGCGGCACACGGCACGAAGGCGAACGGGTTTTTTCTTGCGAATTTCGATTGCCCCGGGTTTTTTTCCGTTACACAGCCACACACACACACGCGCGCGCGCGTTCACACACACACTCCTGTCCCTTACGGCATGTGCGAGGAGACACTAACACTTTCCTCGGCTTGCCGTACCGCCGTTCGCACGTTCTTGTTTCGTGTTTTCTTTTCTTTTTTTCACTTGTTTTCTATTAATTTACAACAAATTACGGGTATAAATGAGTTTTCCTCGTTTTGCTTTAAATACACTTTGCACACTCGGATTAGTACACTTTTCAGTTCCTTATTTATTGCTGTCAAATAAGATCTAGAAATAAATTAGAGATAGATCGATTAGATGAAAATCCAAACAAGCATATAAAACTTTTTGCTCTCTTCTGGATCTGTTTTTAAATATTTATACAATAATATAAATATGCTAACAGGCTGATACGTCAAGAGAACCAACATTAATAAATATGAAAATCTAAAAATGGAAGAAAACCAGGAAGTGGCATTGCTCAGGAAATTCAGGAATCTTTGGAATACAGAATCAAAATCATTCACTCAGTTTAAAGATTCATTCAAATTTATGAATCAGATTTACAAATAAAAATACTATTTCCTTAATATTTGATTTTTTATATTGAAAGTCTTTCAAATACGAAATAAAACGTTCTATTAACGCCCAACACATGCTTTTAATTGGAAATATTTATGTGTTCTTCCAAAAACAAAAACTTCACAAAAAGCATTTGAATTGAAAAGCATTTTTCACGCATTCGCTCTTCGTTAAGTCAATTAATTGCTCTTGCGGTACATCGATAAGATAATTTAGTGCTAACGGCAACAACGCCGACGCGTGCACGTTATGAATCGATCGAAACCGAGCATTCTTGTAGTCCTTTACAGCTTACTCGACCCAACATGAGTTGCATCTGTAACGGAGCTAATTGAATAATGTTACACACTACCATAAATAGAGCCATGTCTGGCTGAATGCATTTACATGCATTTTTCGCAACAAACCGTGTACCATAACTCGAGTTAAGTATTCGCCCCATGTCGCCTACATGCCGCAAACTCGATCGCGGAAAAAAATTAGCATGGAAAACTTTACGCTTATTTTCCTTGCGTCCAATGTTTTTCATTCTTTTTTATCCCTTTCCCACTCAGTGAGATACGTGAACGTGAACAACACGGCACCAAACAGAACCATGCAATAGCGAGAAGAGCCAGTTTTCGATCCGATATCTCCACAACACTAGCAAACGTTAGAACCACCCGTTGGTTACGCTTAGATTTGTGGCCGTTGTCGCTTTTTCTGTTCCTTTTTTTGTTGCTTGTTGTGCGTATGTGTGTTTGTGTGTGTGACTGAGTGTGTTGGCATGTTTTGTCTACCCGCTTACTTTCGCACTCCACAACAAACGCCAAACAGATTAATTATTGATGCATTTGATTAGGGGTCATGATTATATTAACCATGCTGGCGGTGGTGGTCATTTTCGGTTGAACCAGTTACCGACGCCTGCTGTAAACAACATCCACACTACCGAGCTGTGTGTGTCTGTGTGCAAATGGTTGTTGTTTTTTATGTTTGTGACGCTTCTATCGGTATTGGTAAAAGTTTGCTTACAAATTTAGTTCGCCCTTAGTTTCATGTTTGTACAATACTATCATTTTCCTTTTCCACCATTTGCTGCAGGAGAGGCAAGCTTTAAGCCAATAGCGCACAACTTTGGTTCAAAACAAACCGCCCTGGTTGTATGGACAAAACCGGGAGACGGATGGAGACGCCTAATCAAACTTTTCGACGATTTAGACAGCTTGAAAAGGAAATTAGTGGCTAATGGAGAGCGATTCGATAGTGATAATGTGCCAACAGCGTTACACCGTGCAGATGGAGATTGCCAAACCATTATTATTAGATTATAGGCCTGTTGGAGTTGAGGCGGCCACTTCGCGCTTCGTTATCGATTTTTTTGGGGGTAAACAAAACAGCCTTTAGATTGTAGAAAAGGTTATCAAAGGTGCTTTTATACACAAGTTGTTTCGGTATGATTTTTTGAGGTAAGCTGTACATTTGATTTGTATTAGATTATTAGACTTTGTATTGTAAGTACTCGAGCCGGGCGATCGCTCTGTAGCAAAAGGTCAAGATGTAGCCACGTGCTAAATAAAAACAAACACTGCTACGTACTTTAAAAAAAGGATTGAAAATTTAGGATTAATTATGAATATTCAAAAAATACTTAACTTTTTACTAATAACAGTGTTATTTTAATCTATAAGCTTAAATCCTGGTTGTTACAAACGTGTGTAACGCCCTTAAGCGCTTGCTGCATGGGCACTTCGTACTCGGGATTAATCGGGAAAGATCGGGACTTATAAAAACAGACGAGAGATGCGCTGTCGTTCTCATTACTATACTGGCGAACAAAAGGACACGTTCTTTGTAGTGTCAACCAACAACTAAAAAACCCGTGTTCAGATTCGTTCGCTAGGTTGCATTCGCAACACTGGAAGTCAATCGGTAGAAAGAAAATCTAAAACTGAAATTCCGCAAAACATTTCTAGCACCAGTACCCATATCTAGGCCTCGATATTTATAATCCAAGGAAAAGTATTATAAGTGTACAAACTCCTCTAAGGTAAGAGCATATCCGGCTGGACAATGAATGACTCTAGTGTCTATTCTAAAAGTTGTACGATAACTTTAACATTGTACAATGAATAAGGTTCTTTGGAGTCATTGGTAAGTTGATCATATCACAAGAATGACACCGAACAACCTTAACCGAACAGTCTTTCTATGCTGTGGACGTAGGCAGCGTAGCAGCACTACATCGAGAATGGAGTAATGATATCAATTGAATCGTCACTACATGCAGAAGAAACTACAACCTTGAGAGGTCTTCTTGGCTCGCCATTTCTAGATTTCAAGACTTAATATACCCGTAAGTTGAATATCGTAGTCAATTGAGCCTTGTTCGTTCCTTGTTGTTTTAATATCAGGTGCTTCAAGAGCGCTTAACCGCATTGTATAAAGAAACACGATATAGGCTCAATGATATTCTCACAATTTTTGCTCTTTACGAATTCAATTCAAGTTGTGGAAAAAATCTGATGAATAGAATAACAAATTATATCAGATTTTTTCCACAACTTGAATTGAATTTGTAAAGAGCTAGAAGCAGGTTAAAAAAAATGATTTAGTTTAGTATAGTGTCACTTTCAATAAGGTTTGCACTATTTGCATCCAGACGAAACCTAATTCGCCCAGTACGAGATTCTATTTCCTGGTTCAGACGAACCGTATGAATTTTCAAGCAGAATTTTCGCCCTAAAGGCACCTGTGGCGACAAAGAGATCAGCACTGTACCGAGTGTGATACACTCGGGACGACAAACTCCAGTAGTTAGCAGCCTGGAGGGTACCGATTGTTTCGTCGATTCTTGTGCTTTGTATATTTTATTTCAACATCACTCGTTATTCTCGCCGGTAGGTCTCGGTGGTGATGTCGTTGGCCATTCTGTCTAGATTTTAGGGAATACTAGCACGTCTAGCACGAAAAAACAAAAATCAAACACGCAACATCGGTAACGCTTGATGGTGGCGAAAACATCGGTGCGAATCGGTCAAACAGATTGACCAAAACCGCGAAGATGAAACGGAATTCGGCTGCGTAATGTTTCATGTCATGCAATCGGTATACCATTGCCATGAGAGGCTCTAGCGTCTAACTCTGGTCTGTGAAGTGCATCCATCTCTAGAACCGGTGTTCACATGTGCACCCTTGTGCATAATCAATCACCCGCGAACGGTCGCCTGCGGATGTTTTATAAAGGAATCGTATTGTCTGGTTGGTTGTGATATTTGATGCAATGTTCGGTTTGATACAGTTGCTATTTCGAAAAGTATATCTAGCGTCCGGTATTTCTAATTATGCCTACCCTAACTCTCCAGACTACTGAACAACTACTGCATAAAGTCGTTTTGATAATTTAACTCACATCTATCTGCCATTTTGCAATAAATTTGTCTTTTCTATTATCAATCTTAACGCCATTAAGACTCGACTCGAAAGAAAAAAAATACCAACATTCCTCAAGAACCCATAAACAAACCGAAAAACCAGCAAGATGGCCCGCCACTAGAATATGGAGAAAGAAAAACCAAATCAAAATGCACACGGTACCGTATTTTCCATTGCATTGTTTTTCACTTTTATGGCAGCCAATTATGTTACGCTACGCGGTACCGGAACAATAAAAAAGCTCCGTTACAGAGTAATCTCGCGTTGCTGGGGCTCTGCCAACCGAAGCCGAACTTTCGAAAACCACGCAGACGCTTTTGATGATGGAAGGAAGAAGTTTTCTTTTTCGCTTTCCGCTTTCCTACACTTTTGTTGACTTTACCTTCTTCATTTTCCTTCTTTTTTTTGTTGTTTTTTTGCCCATCCACTTTCGTTCAACCCTCGCAATAACGCGGTTGAGTGTTGGCCACCGACCAGAGTGCATTTATCATCTTACAATTCAACCCTGGTGCCCTTTGGCTCTGGTATCAGTGTACCAGGAAGAAATAACCATTGCATCCGGTTGAAATATGTTTATGGTTTGGTGGATTCGGTACACGTGTGACTATAAATTCCTACGAACACCGTACATACCTTCTTATGGTCAAATCGCTTTTGTGCTTTTGTGTACGATTTGGCAGCAGTTCAATGGGGGTTGTTTTTGTGCATTTGGCAGTAAGAAGGCACAAAACACTTTAAGCTTATATTTTGGGATTGTTTTTTTTTAACATCTCAGCCACATGAATTCTGAAAGAGATACACTTTTGTACTAAAGTGTACTTAAAGTGTAAGAATGATTAATAATTTTGTATTAATTGAATACTCGAGAAATTAGATCGCATCCCATCCGAACCGTTTCTTTATATTAAGGACTGCTTGGTATCAATATGCTTATTAAGCTACTTGATAATTGCTATGAGCTTAGCAGATCTTTTAGTCAAAAAGCAGAAGAAACTATAGTCTACCATCATTGCCAAAAGGAGTCATTATACACATTCAACACCAAATTTCTTTTTATAGGATTTGACGGATGATAAAGGACTGGGCGCCCACTTTAGCCACATAACGTCACAGGCTTGTTTATGAGGCAATTGGCTTAAGGCACAAAATTTAGATATTCGTTTTCTAGCGTGGATTGAAAAGTTCATTTTATTCCCTATTATATTCTATATATACTCCTTAGGATATAAAACCAGTAATGTCAAACACTTGCAAAAAGACTTTTGCACGCTACAGGGAAAAAAGCATCTTAATTACATTTAAATGTACAAGGATTTCACTTAAACAGTTTTGTATCTTTAGAATTGAGTAAATAATACTGTATGCGAATGTATATTAATCGGTAGCCTAAGCTTTGTTTGGTGGGGTCGGTTGGACTGAGAGGTCAATGAATTCTTCTTGGCTAAACTATCTACTAAATCATGCCGTTCGTCTAAAGATTTACTAGTCTTATTGATACCATGTAGTTGGATAATTTCTGCGCGGAAAAGGTTCGGATAGGATTAGATCCACGGTCCTGTTAGCGGCAATATTGTCTCTGCCATCGGATAGACTTTCCATGACTCTGGCGCATTAATGAAGTCAAACCACGTTGATGACTTACATTCAAAGTATCAATAATTTGAGGCTAGTTTACATTGCTCTGGGACTAAACAAGATCCTATAAGAAAAAGTATAACAGGGCTCATTTGTACTGTCTTTTATTGTTCCAAATTCGATTTGTTTCCTTTTTTTTGTAAATAACCTCAAAAGCCTAGATAAGACCAGAAATAGGCCTCATCGCTAAAGTCGAGAAAATTTGGAGTCGGACATATGTAGGAAACATACTGCGTCGTCTATGACAATTTAGCTTAAGCGCACTGAGTCTGCACCTGAGAACAGCCCACAGCCACAGCTTATCTTAGAATTTATAATGTTTATGAACCTTTACAGTACCAGTACTCACATACACCTCTGAGACATGGACTTTGGTCAAAAAGTGACGAAACCCTCTTAGTCGTGTTCGAGAAGAAGATGTTCGGAAGGATTTTTGGCCTCGTATGTGTGGACCGACAATTGAGCAGCTGCTACAACGACGAGCTCTACGAACTGTACGGTAATCTCACCAGCGTGCGGAGAATAAGGCTCGCCTGGCGCCGGTGGGCAGATCATGTTATCAGAATGGACGACCCAGCCCGTAAAGTCCTTTTAGGCCGTCCACATGGACAGAGGAGGCGTAGTAGGCTCAAACTGAGATGGAGTGATGGCGTTGATGCATCCGCCAGAACGGCCAGAATAATAGATTGGCGAGGTTTGTTGCAGCAGGCCAAGACCGCGAAGCGGTTGTAGCGCCTGATAAGTAAGTAAGTAAGTACGTTGACGAGAGACCGAATTCTTGTGTACGTCGCAGAATCGACTATCGTGTGTTGTCCACCAAACTTCTTAGTAATTATTGGAAGATCTTTGGAACAATACAGTTTTGAGTGCAAAAGTAGTACACTTAACTCTAAAAGTTTGAACATGTTTACTATTTTTTATTGGTAAGATACCAATATCAACATTTCTTGCGGACCTAGTGGACTAGAAAGGACTAGTGTTGTGCGAACTGAGTAAGAGTGAATGATTGATTTAAATCTTCATAAAGAATGAGTTGAATAAATTCTTCAAAGAAAGTTTTAACAACTCATTATCGATTTGAATCGTTTAACAACTCTTTTGCGATTCTAAACGTTTAACAACTCCTTTGATAATGATAAGTTTATGTTAACTGGGTTGTGACGACTAAGAGTTGCTAAACGATTCGAATCGCAAAGGTGAAGGAGTAAGAAAGAATTAATTCTTTAAAAAGAGTTGTTGTTCTCGTCTCTAGAATGGACTCAGACCATCATTATACAAAGCCGCTTTGCAATAAATCTCATTGCTCCTATCAAGAAATCTCAGGCTCATTATCAAGTAAAAAACATTCCGCTCTTCAACATTCGGTTTAATCGATGTTTAAATTAAACACCATTACGTATCAAAACTGTCCTATGATATCGAATTATTGATTATTTTTGTTTTAAATTTATGTCTATTTATGCGTTTTATGTATTGAGATGACACACCATTTAAAGTGTTACGCTACTAAACATTGCTGGTATTTGTAGATTTATTGTAAATGTTATGGCTACGGTATTTGATTCTTCCAAACATTTACATCCGCCTATTGAACATTTCTTTTGAAAAAGCAAAATAAAGTGCTTAAAAATAGTCCTCCTCAACACCATCGTCATTTTTTTGTCTGCTTACACACCTATGAACGGCTCACAAGCACCGGTGAACCTGTTAAAAATTTTAAAACCCAAAACTTCTGTACCGATTTCTTGGCAATCGCGTAACCTCACTTGAACCGCCGGTGATGTGGCGTACTTATGTGTGCCACGGTATTACTTTAAAGGTTCCCAATCTGGCTATACGCTGACGTTGAATATTTAATCCTAAACGTTTTCCCTTCGCGTACTCCATTGCGCGCGCTTTTTGATAGCGGCGACTTAAAGCACGCCTCACGTCAAGAGCGTGCGCAAGGGGGTCAGGCCGGGGGAATATGGGAGGGCTCGCAACGGAATCACTAGGGAAGGAAAGGCAAAAATACAAAAAGGAAACTGCAAACCGAGCGGTATAGGCAGAATAGACAAACGTTTGGACACCCGACGACGACGACGAACACGACACGGACTACACACCGATGATGACAACGACGTAAGAGCGGGCGTAAGATTTTTTTCGGCGATAATTTATGCATTTCTGAACGCGCCCAAGCGGTGGGCCGCTTACATCTACTCATTTATACATACGGCGGAAAACCGGTCCCAATCGCGCATCGGTGTACACCCGGTGGGAGACAAAATCACGTCCCTTTTCGACACCCGTGTAACGTCAGCGCATAGCCAGATTGGGAACCTTTAAAGAAATACCGTGGCACACATAAGTACGCCACATCACCGGCGGTTCAAGTGAGGTTACGGGACTGCAAGGGAAAACGTTTAGGATTAAATATTCAACGTCAGCGTATAGCCAGATTGGGAACCTTTAAAGTAATACCGTGGCACACATAAGTACGCCACATCACCGGCGGTTCAAGTGAGGTTACGCGATTGCCAAGAAATCGGTACAGAAGTTTTGGGTTTTAAAATTTTTAACAGGTTCACCGGTGCTTGTGAGCCGTTCATAGGTGTGTAAGCAGACAAAAAAATGACGATGGTGTTGAGGAGGACTATTTTTAAGCACTTTATTTTGCTTTTTCAAAAGAAATGTTCAATAGGCGGATGTAAATGTTTGGAAGAATCAAATACCGTAGCCATAACATTTACAATAAATCTACAAATACCAGCAATGTTTAGTAGCGTAACACTTTAAATGGTGTGTCATCTCAATACATAAAACGCATAAATAGACATAAATTTAAAACAAAAATAATCAATAATTCGATATCATAGGACAGTTTTATACCAACAGAGCTTCTTTTGGGGTACAAGAGGACATGATTTACATATTTTATTACTTTTTCGTCACTAAGTACCACATTTTGTTAAACAATACTATCTACTTTAAGTACCGACCTCTTGGTCATGCCTGCCATTTTTGGCTTACTAGACTTATTGTTACTACATAGTTTTAATAGTCAGTCCTCACTATGGGGAAACGGCCAAGATGAGACTTTAATCCCGGTCCTGCCGTGTTAAGACCGGCACCGTTGTCGCATCTACCACCGGGCCGCCAGACTTTAAGTACTATCATGGATTTTCCATATAAATTTTGTTTGCAAGTTGTAAATCTACATTAAATTCAGCTTCAATAGTTGTAGTCTTTTACTAGTAAGTTTGATTTTTTACCTAATCATAACACATCTGCCCTCTTACTGTAGCAAGGATGAATTATTTATTAGTTTTTTAAAAGAGACAGTACAATTTATCTTTGATTTGATTTTACTTAGCTCAGTTCGTCTAAAATGTAGTACCAACAATGAAAACCGGGATTACCACTGAAGAAATGGTCATTTTATGAGTGTAATCCTTGAATGAAGATGTTGGAAAAAGAAAGGCACATCCTGATGACCAAAGGATGATGATTATGACATGTTCGATTGCTACCACATCTTCTCACTTGTACAGAAACACGAACAAACTTAATACAAAGTAGACTTTAGCTACCCAGTGTAGTAGAAATCAACGAGGAAAGAATTTCATTTTTTGATGTTTTTATTATTGTGAATTTAGATCCAAGTGTCAGAGTATTCATCTAACTGGGGAAGACTATCTTGGACAAGATGGATATTTTACCATAACTCAACATCTTTGTTTAGGACAAAGCCATAAAATACGCATTCAAACATGCATTCAAAATGATTAGTTGATTGTCCTTAAGGATAAATCTTTGCGTCAATGATTCCTTGTTGGTGGAAAGGACAGCTAGCTGCCCTCTGCAGCGATCAATAGAGTTTTTAGTCACTTTCTATGTACTTTACTGGGGCGCCTGTACTGGGTGGTGCACACGACAGCGGCGCCGAATCCCGTCCTGACCGCCTCCCCGTACGCAGGACTGAGTATTCAGCTACGGGTAAAACTAAGTCACAGAAAGCTAGTAATAGCAGGCCAAGACCTCACGAGGTTATAGTGTCAAGGAAGAAAAAGATGTACTGTATCAAATCATTCTGTATCCACGAAGGAGTAGCTACTGAATGCTGTACCTCGGAAAGAGCGAAATTTTACTTTGAGGACTACCATGACCGAGGTCTCACCTAATTGTCGAAAGGTCGCTCGGGTCCTGATGGCTATATTTTTGTAGAATGCTTCTTGAAGGTAGGAATCAAGCGTATTGTTAGCCATTGAGATATCTGTTGCAGTTTTCATTTTCATCGCCATTCAAACTTAGTATAATTGTAAGACGTTAAGTGCCAAACGTGAGGGAAATCATTAAGCCAAAGCGTAATTTAACTTGGTAGCAGAAGAACTTGATGACTTAGGATTAATGAAGATTACCTTCTGTTCAAAATAAAAGAGAGAAACAACTTCTTATTATCACAGATGAGTTGGAAGAACATAGTGATTGCTGATAAGTTCTGAGTATTTCCTATCATTTATAGGGTCTGAAATAGTGCCCTAAAGAATCTTCCGATAAAATGAAGTGCATGAGAGGTTTTAAAAAATGTCTAAAATTGGCTGCATGTTTATTTTAAGTAATTTTTATTGGACGGTTACAAATATCAGTTTGCATTGGGCTTATCAATCTCAATTCATACTAAAACATTCTTTCAAATTTTGCATATCACAACAACGACCTTAAGCCATCATAACGTGCGCAAATAAGACCAATTGCATCGCAAACTAAAGTCAACAATAATGTACTACCGATCGTTACATTCGAACAAACGACAACAATTGGCACTAATTTAATCAATCCTATGTCAAAGCACTTGTCCTCCTGCCCTACACCGTAATAAGAGCACTGCACCTAATTAGTGTACACCGCACGCAGTTTGTTGTAACCCTCAACACTAATCAACTTAAAAGTATTCAGAGCTTCTAATTCACTTGACTTAATTAGAAGCGGCCAACAGATTACTTTGTCCGTCGAACGTCAACTCGCTCATAACTGGGCAGACAATGGCCGCTCATCTCACGCCTGTTCGGCCATGAATGACAAATTATTATGATAAATGGCAACTCCCGGCCACCAAAGCCCACTGCCAATTGCATTTGGAACGGAATCAAATTGTGCTCACTAGCTGGCAGTTTGCCTGCTTCTGCTGCTATGAAATAACCATCAACCAAAGGAAGTGTACTCACACCGATATACACACGATGTTAACGACAACATTGGACAAACATTTCAAGACACACAAGCGAGCACAAACCTGCTGCGATCGATAATGTGAGCCATGTCGAAGTGGGCAGGAGTGTTTTTATGGGGTGAACTTTCCTAAGTAGAGCGGTTCCGTAGTAATAAACGAACGACTAGCAGCTTATGGCGACTAGGGTTTATGATTGGACAGCAACGTTCGCAATAATCACCATCCCCACCATGCTGCTGACGTACCCTATGGCCCCAGCGTTCTGTCAGGAACGTAAAAATAACGTACCGGTTGTTACCAACTTTACAAAGCCTATGTTAAACTCGACTACCCCATCGCAAGGGTGTCTCCGAGTAACACGCTGGTTGGCTCCATTTTCTATTGACTTTCCTGGCGCTGGCTCCACAACCACTGAATCGAGCGGCACCAATACACGAACGCACACTCGTACACAGACTTCCATCCCCCAACAGGCCAAGAGCTGGGGAGATTCAAAGGATTGCGCACATGAAATGCTGCACGACACTCATGCAAACATTAAGCTGGGAAATGTTGCATTTTAGGAAAAGGTAATTATTTGCTCCCAAAGAAATATGTGTGTGTGTGTGTGTCGGCTGTGAGGTGAGAGAATATTGATCATCATCAGAAGCGGGGCTCGGAAAGCTCGGAAAGCCTCAACCTGCTGCTGCTAACCCATTGTTTGCTGGAGTAGGAAGTGCCGATGCGCATGTCCAGACACACACACACAGGGGACACAGCGACACAACGATGACACATTGGGCCCACCTATACACGGCACGGCAAGTGCAGAAGGATTGGTGTGTAAATCAAGCGAGCGAAACGGAACACCGTGAATCGGAAATGGAAATGTTCGCTCGTTTGCGAAGCGACACGGAAAACTGGCCGTATTAATTATGTGCGCTGGTGCCATCCTTTTACGATCATCGCCACAACCTTGCCTGTGGAAGCTGCTTTTGCTGCTGTTATTGTTTTGTATTAATGTTACACGCTCACACACACAGCGTTGGAATTTGCATAACGCAATCAAGGCCAAAATGAAAAGCGGGCTCCAAAGTGAATTTATGGATTTTGGGAAATATTGTTCCGCAAATATGTGAAATATTATTTTAATGGAATTCCTTTTACGGTTTACGGTTTTTATGATCCGAAAATATCGAAAGGACTGTTTTCATTATTGTACAGTTAGTTGCAATCGCATAAAGTATAAATCTATGTTGTTATGTAGTTGCTTTAGTTTTTATTAAATTATAGCTTTGTAAAAGCTTTACTAACGCGACGATTACTGATTTTAATTTTGCCCTGTTTCGCCGTAATTAATTATGGAATTTATGAAACTCTACACCGATAAGATATTTTTAACTAGCATTTTGAATGTTCATTAACGTCTTTAAACAGTTTAATACGCAGGACAATCGACAGGTGATACACCAACCCGTCCAATTGTTGTAGAGTTGCGGATGCTTGGCAGCTTCGTTTTTCGTTCGATTTGCTGTGTTTGCCTGTGCTTAGTGGCATATGTGCAGTAAAATCCTCTGCTTGTTTGCTAACTATGTCATCTACAGCATTGGAAACAATTATGCTGCGATTGACATAGAAATCCTTCGTCATTTTGTACATTATTGTCCCTATTTGTAAGCACGTTTGTAAATAATATTTTACTAAAAAAAATGTTGAAAATAAGGCTTACATTTATTTTAATGTTATAACGCGTATGTACTTAAGATTATCTTGTAAAAATTATTATGAAAAATACCCTTCAAACCCCCATAAATTGGTGGATGAGTTTACCAGGTTAAGAGTTGTTATTAATTTATTCAAATTTGATAACAGTACGGAGCGAAAAGAGTAGCGAAAAGAACAAAAAAGATAGTTAAGGTATATCTAATGCAAAATATGGTCAAAGTATCAGTAGCATCTTAACTTTCTCTTGCAGTTTTGAGTTTGATCAGGAGTTAACGAATGTTTGCGATAGGATCAAAACTCTGAAAATAGACAAACAAACTTTGCTACAAAAAAGAACAAATTTTAAAACAATCAAGTTACCCCATGTTGAAGTTCCAAAGTATATGAAGAAGATGCCCTAAATAATGTTGATTGATCTTTGAATTTGATGAATTTATTGGCCTTACTTTATTGACCATCATAATTGATTCCGAAGCAATTTCTTTATAAATGCAATAATATACTTATTATTACCAGTTCTTCTGACAATACGGCCTGTGTCCGCCATATTATAAAATAAATAATACTTCCAGTTCTTTAACAAAATTCAACAAAAAATATCAAACTTAAACGGTTCATTGTTTTAAGTTCATCTTGTTCAGTTTAGTTTATTTATCTGATTAAACAATCGGCAAAAATTTTCGGCATAACAAATTAATTATTTTAAGATCAAGGGATGTGGACTTCAACAAAGAAGAACTATATATGTAAACAAAGGTTAAACGTTAAGATAAATAAATAAACAGCAACATAGATCATGAAAAAATCGTCAAAAGAGCTGTCTGAAACTATTTTTTAGTTGGTTCATTTGGCAAGTTACAAATCAGATCAAAATTCTAGAGCCTTAGATGCGTTTGTCTAACATACTTAAGAAGAATATTGTTTTGGGTGCGTAAATATTATAACACTTGCCGTTACTATGAACGCAATCAAACTGTATTTAATCATTGTCACATATTGCCGTACGTCCCTCAGTCAGAACTATCGATAAACGTTACACCGATCTAATTAAATTATGCTCATACCACAGTGAAGACTGGGATAACCCGAACAAAAACAAACATTGTTTAGAATTAAAACCAAAACAAAAAAACAACAACGACTCGCATCGCACCGTTGAAAAACTAACCCTGAATTTACGCTACTAAACCTGTTGCCAGACCGACACCATCGATTTGCCAGAATTTATTAAACATTTATCATTCATTCATCATTCAGAGTGAGCATTTATTGAGGGTTTTGCGGTTTGAAACCATGCAAACCGCCCTGGCCGTACAGTATACTAACTGACCCACATCATTCATTTTCTATCCCCCTGGCCACCCGCCATTGCCTCTGCACCCTCAAACCATCGTGACCAGTTTAAACTTAGGCGGGTTAGATAAGTGTTTAAACGTTTCTGCATAAAAATAACAAGTCTTTAGTGTTTGTGTGTACATTATATGTACATTAAAAATCCTATAAGGCTAAATTGAGTTTGTTTCTTGTAGTAACACTGTTTTTTTAATCAATCCACAGCTGTTAAGTTTAGTTTACACTTAATTATTCTGTTGCAATTGGTCTATTTTATACATTAAAAGATCATTGTACTAACAAAAGCAATTATCTACAAGTTAATGTGGATTCAATCTCTAAATCTCCTCGTTAAATTTATTGAATCAACAAATAAACGGAGGATGCACTTTAGAACGAAGCTTAAAATGTTTGAATTCTTACGTCATTTATATTCAATCGGCAGATTTTTAAAACAAAGATTTAATTATTATTTTAAGATTGTTTTTTTCTTGGAAAACCAAGTTTTTTTTCTTTTACAGCACAGAAAGTGGTTTGGGTAATCGTACCACACAATTAAAATCCCATAAGTAAGTTAAGTGTTGATACGTAATGTTTGATACAGATCAATAAATACACACACGCACACGCACACTTGGTACTCATGTCACCAACCTGCATTTGACCTATCTTCTTACGTATACCCTTTTTCCCTTGGCACGTGTGTTTACTTAAAGTAAATTGAGCCATGATGCACACAAGCAAAGTAAATACGCCTTAAAACAGGAGATTGTTGTTTGATCATTACAAAAAAAACAAAATACTTGTGACATCCATTAACCATTGATACACCGTGTGTTTTTGTGTATGTATGTTTGTGGAATCTTTAATCAAACGAACAAATTGTTTTTAAAACGGTGTTTACACTCTTACAACTTCAGCCGCAATTGGACTGAAAATAACTGGTTGAATATTTCACACAAATATTTGAAAAAAGATTAACAAGGGACGCAAAATAATTTAAGATAACGTTTAAATTGTTTAATTAATCAAATTACCTATTTTTTTCATCGGTATTTATGCAATTTATATGAAATTTGATACGAAACAAATTATCTTAAGACAAAAGAAGATCTTACACAATAAATTACCACTTTAATATCATAATAAATCTGTTAAAATAAATAAATAGAACACAAAAATGCACAAATACCTGCGGCAGAACGCTTCTGCTTATGGAACTTCTTTGTGCATCATATATCCATGAATCAGTTACAACACTATCTGTTTTAATACCACATTATGTCTGCATTAAATTACAATCCTTTTCCTTTTCTGAAACCAAGCAATGCACAAATAAATTCTTGCTCAATTTCACATAAAACTGAGTGCAAAAAACGTCCTTAAAACTTAAATTTTCTATATAAACTATTGGCTTACACAATTTGTCTGTTTGTTTGTGTTAATGGAAAGCTTAAGCCGTCGCTAATTTAGCAGAAATTATTCGCACACCACACAACAATCTTAAGAAGGAAGTAGAATTCCTTGATGATTGAATATAACACTTAAAAAGTTCCGAATAAACAAACTTTAACTAAAGCACACTAAACTGTTTTAGCAAGCACTCATCCACCGTTTGATTCCACAAACTTCACATTAATCCTTTGCCAAACCGTGCGATAAACACGACAGGAGATCGTACGTCACAAAACAACCATAACGAGAGACAAACACGCACATTTCAACCCGCGATACCGCTCGACGGTCTAACACTAACACGTCATGCGTCGGGTTTTGCATTCGGAGTGAAATTTAAATGAAATTCTGTCCACAACAATGCTAGTCCCCGGAAACGTCAAATCCGATCCGCGCCAAACCGTCAGAGGCTTAGCTCGCATCGATCGATCGGCCAGTCTGTAGCGTGCGGCACGGTACTAACACACCTATACGCGCCACCATCGTAAGGACAGGTGAGGACACAGAGACTGGCGAGGGGCCTGTACTACAATAGAAGGATACGCACGCGCACTGATTGTAGTAGCGCTTTCGTTCGAGGATGCAAATAATTTCTGGCACTGGCAATACGTGTAGCGCAGCTCACTGTGTTTTTTTTTGCCATCACACACAATCACACACTTGACACACCTGTCACAGGCTCTAGGAACTTCCCGGAGAGTAGAGTCGCTTGCGAAACGATAACACACAGATGAAGATATCACAAATACGCACAGTTTGCGTGCAGTAACACACGTACCTGTTTCATATTATCACTGGAAGTGGATTTTTTTAACCAAACCGAACCGAGTTCTCCTTAGCGATGGTATGCGTAGCAGCAGCCCAAAGCAATCGTACGACACCGAACGACAAAAGCTTACAGAGAGCAACACAAATCACGACACCGAATTCCGATACTGGTTGTGTTTGTAAGGTGCGTGACTGTCAACAAACCAGCAGCAGCATCCATATTTGACATTGTTTCCAACACAACGCTAAGCTTGCTGCGATGTTGTCGTCTGCATCAAATGTGTACGCATCTTACGCGTGTGTCCTCTCCTTAGGCGGTCTATGTATAAACAGCGCGCACACATACACACACACACACACGCACATGCACATACAATTCGTCTTGTGGAAGATGAAATCCGTGCGCCGACAAAAGCAATCCCCGAAAACTTCAATCCAAACCCGATAACACGATTGTTGCAACTGAATGTAATTTTCCGCGTTTGTATGAGGCGTACCGCAACACAGCAGTCAGCACAGCACACAACACAAAAACACAACACAACTAAAGGACGGGGTAAGCGGAACATGTGGGGAGGAATGTCCCGGCAGGACATTCACACACACAAACACACACACCAGACGGGCAGAACAAAACACATCGCGCGCACATGGCGAAACGAACCCACCGAGGCAGGTGGAGAGGGGTGGGCCGGACCGTTTCTAAATGGGATAGCAGCAGCAGCGGGGATGAAGAATTGAACCGAACGATTGGTCGGAAAAACGGTAGCGCGGAAAGCCCGTGTTGGGGGAGAGAAAAAGAGAAACAACAAAAGGAAGAGAGAAAACTATTTCCTTTCCCGGGGTTAGCACGGTAGGAGTCGGCAGGGAAGTGGAGGTGCCTGTACGATGGAAAAGGACGAGGATACACTTCTAAAAATATATTGTCCTTTCCCGCCCCTCATCCCACCACCTCTCCTACAATGACGCACCAGGACACTACAATAGGATATGCCGTCCGAAATATGGACGGATTGAAAGCTTCATCTGGAATTAAACGTGGATCCAAAAACGATTGGATAAGAACCTGGTCCCGAAAAAACAAGGATGCAAGAGAATAGTTTTCCCCCGCCCGGCACCCTCTCCCCATCCACACAGTTTTGCGAAACAATGCGTGCAAGTGAGAGGCAGAGTACTCTCTCTCTCTCTCTCTCTCTCTTTCACCCGTTTTTTTTAGTTGACAAGCGGCTACAATCAAAGAAGAGCCAGACCGGCCAGAACCGCCTGCTATGTGTGTGGGTTTTATTTTCCACCTGATTTTCCACGATTCACCTGCCGTGCCACCGGTCTGCCCCTTCTGCTGCGCATGCAAAACAGGTTTGGGCAGGAAATATTTATAAGTAGGCGTTGCCAAAGGACTATCCCGACTTGCGAGACGCTGTTGTGACTAGCCGTGCTGCTCTAATCGTTTGACAGAATGATGGAGAGAGAGAGAGAGAAATAAGGATATAGAAGCTTCAGGGGTGAAACAGCACACTAGCCCTTCGCTTAAACCAATACCAACGGTATCGGTATAAGGGGTTATCGGTAAGCGAAAGAGAGAATCGTGGAAGCGTTTAGTTACGGATGTTCTGTGTACGCATGCGCCATCACGAAAGGATACGATAGCACAACCTGCGTCGCCCCTAACCCTAGTCTCTGTGTCCTGAGAAATTTCCTCAAACACGCACACACCTCCCTACCCTCCCCTGGTCAGTTTTGAGCGCGATGGCGCCAGCAAAACCTCTTTTTCTGTGTGTCGCACGTTTCGGCACATCCTTGCCGGAAGGTTCGATCGCGCGAAACGCCGTCAAACGTCCAAACGGACATTCGGCGAACACACAGCACGGAAATGGAAAGCCAAAAATACAGGACAGACAACGAAACGAGTCGCCGGCGAGCGACCAAAGGAGGAACGCAAATAAACCGATACACACAACCTGGACACCCGGAATATCTTGGGGACCCAGAGCTGAAGCTGAAGAAGACTGTGGGTGCAAAGGTGCGGTAGCAAAATCTGTTCGATTCCCGCTTCACATCACAATATCAATGGCGGAACCGGTTCATTGGGGCGTCGGGCAACAAAAAAAAACAGTGGAAATGAAATGAGATGACAAAATGATTGGTCCGAATGCATATTTCAAATCTTATGCTAATGAAAAATAAAATCGTGAAATCTATCCGTACCGTGAGCACCGTCGGACACCGCCATTATGGGCGCCATCCTTCCTCTCCTCATATTGCCTATCGACGAACGAAAAAGGGCACCCCCAGGAACCGGGTGATTCCGGCAGAAAGGTTGCTGCTGGTGCTGTAGAAAATGAAGCACACGGGTGAAAATTGGATCCGACCATCGCTCTACCATCGCTCCGTCCGTCACAGATGACCAATGCGGGAGTTTCGCAACCTCGCTGTTGTCGTACATCGGTACCATATTGATGCCGAGATCCGTACCATTCCGACGGCTGGTTGTTAGTTTCTGATGGGGATCAGAAATTCTATCGAACCGTTTAGTGGAAAACAAATGCCGACGGGTTACCGTGAAAAAAGGAAATCGGAGCTGTATCTGAGAATGTTAAATTCCACTGAGATAAAACTATCTTAAAATTATTTGAAGTAGTTTTTAATTTCTGATAATTTAAACGTCAAATGCGGCCTTTTGAAGTAGCACTGTACTTAGTCAATCAAGTTGGGAAATGAATTGTGATTAAATATAACTTTAACCCGATAACGTTCCTTCAAGATTTTCAAGATATTCATCAAGACATTTAGATTTGCAAGTATAAAGTGAGAAGTAGTTGTCAGAAGCCTACGAATCAACTTCAAATTTTAAGTGTTTAATCAATCGAATTTCCACTAAAAAAACTAACAAGAGAAACAAAATCTTTGGAAATCTTTTTCGTAAAAACCGCTTAAAATAAAGATGCGATGGACTATATACAACCAGCAAGGACTAGCCGGGGGTTCAGACTAGAAACCGTTTTTCAGCATCGTAAATTTTCATATTTCATGCACCATGGCAAGAGCGAGATGGTTGGTTTGGTGGTCGTCGCTTGCGGTTAAACGGTTGATGACACCCGACACCGATATGCTTTCGATGATAGTTTGGCTCTCGGTTTTTTGTTTTTTTCCGTCGTCATCATCCTTCGCTAACTCCAGGCTCCTCCAGAACCGGATGAAACGTAGGAAAATCTTGCTTCGGCCGAAAAAAAGAAGCACGACAAACGACAACAAACCTAACCTATGCATCTCGCGTGGTTGGTGGTCATGTGCACGGATCATGAGAAAACACGTGTCTCGTTAGGATCTAGTAGCTTGGTGTGCCGTGTGCGTGTACACTGGCACTGGTGCAGATGTAAAGCAAAAACTCATGCACAACATGTGCGTCTACTCCTCTAGGCGAAGAAGAAATGCCAAACCAGCAAGTGACGAGATGCTGATTCGAAGGTTTTGTGGAGTCGTTGGAGTTGTACCGGTACTTTAGGTACCAAAGTTTGATGGAAAGCATTCCTTCTGACTACTCCGAAGAGAGTTCTGCTTTAATTAAATCTCTACTTATAATAAATTGTTTGTTTCATGCAACTAATTACCATTGCCAGGATATTCTTATCACAGCCACATAATAAATAATCGATCGAACATTATCACCACCTTTTTCCACCGTTCACTGGAAACGGGGTTGGTGGTGGTGGTGGCTTGATTAGTTCCGCTCTTTACCACTCCCGGCTCCCTAACTCACTGCCGCCTTCCTGTGGTCCCGATGATAAATCCGTACCACGACACGTGAAGAAAGTTGTTCCATCACAGATAATGTTCGATCATTTGCCGTGTGTCTTAGCGCCGATAAGGCCACTAGCATCACTCAACTGGGAAATTACCGCCGCACAACCAGAACAACCGCCGCTTGCCATGAAATTTGTCTGAATTTTTAATCGACCACCATCATATTGCCACCAACAAGCGCACTTTCCTTAGTAGACGGGAGGTTCTTCGTGGGAACTCTACTGCCGTTGTCGACGTCTTGCGACGATTGTTGTTATCCGTCGGTGATACCGCTAGACGACACTCGCAATCTTGCCCTGTCTTTGTTTTGTGATATTACTACTGGCAGTTTCTGGCGGAAGCAGTCGATTCGCGAAACACTTTTAAACCATATTTTCCACCAAGCAATACGATCATTTCGATATTCACCGGAAAACTCTTCCGACGGATGTCGGTTTACTACTGTCACTAGCACGGTACACGGCGGCAGATGGAAATATGTACTAGGTAGTGTAGGGGAAACACAAGGGTTATGGTGCCAACGGCATCCAAAAGCTCGATGCTTATTCAGATTTATCGATTTTGTGCGTTTTCTTCATTAGAATTTCAGGTGAAAAGTGCACGAGGGGTGCCTCGTAGTTGTGGGCATATATGGCCTCATTTGACTTACTCGCGGTACTTAGACGGCAGGCACGGTCAGGCAACATATGAACAGGCACACAATCAGAGTGTGCTTCACTTCTCCTCTTTCTTCTTCACTGGCAAGATGTCCTTATAATGCTATTTCCCCTGCTTGTGCAATGGCATACCACACTCTATTGGTGTATGCTATTACTTCCCCTCCATGATGTCGATGTATTGGTGTTGTCGTTGCAGTAACGTACAGTGATGCTCGAACCGAGTGCTGCACCAAACACCTAACAATAACAGTCAATTCCAAAATTATTTATGTCATTAATTTGGACTATTCTTGAAAACAGAAAGTACAGAAGAGGTCTTAACTATAGACTGGAACCCACGATGTAAGTACGATGGAGCAAAAAAAATCAATTTCCTTCAAATTAACGACGAGAACAAGGGGCTACAAGGGTTTACAACAAAGGAAGGAACTAATTTCTTATCTGCCAGAAGTCACAATCACTTCGCCGGTTTGGAAGACCTCGATCATGGTCTAGTACCATCGTCTCTTGGATATTTTCTGAAGGACGATGCACGCCCATCCACGACTCTGCTACCCTTGTGATCAGCCTAACATGACTTTACGGACTGAGGCGTCCAGTACCATTGTCGTTACATGACTAGCCCCCAGGAGGAGCCTGATGAGTCTAATTCGTTTCATTTGTTCTTCTACACACACGGGACTTCAACTGAGCAACTTCCTCTCCAATCCAGGTAACAGGAATTCATAAGTTTTAGACGGAATTCATGTCGCACAAGTGTTTTAGTAGAAGTTCTATGCTGATATCGGTGCTGATTTCAGACATCATATGTGGGTAAAGCTTCGCAACACTTAAAAGATGCGATCACCTACCTGTATGTATATCGCCCCTTCTTAAATCCGCGAATGTCAAAACTTCCTTAGATGAACAATTTTGGGTGACAATAAACAAGAGTTTGCTTAGAATTCTATTTATATTTTCCAATGAATATTATGTAGTACAATTATCTTAAACTATTTAGAGGCTTACTGTTAAGAAAGTGTAAACATCTGCCTTACTTTACACAGTGTCTAGTGTAAACAGTGAGAGTGACTCTGCTGGCAAATCAGCTCTATTATAGCTTTTCGTGAGAGAAAGAAAAATCCAATTTATGATAAGCCCTGTCTATCATCAGTGTGGTAAAAACGTACTGAACTCTGTTACTCGATGATTTGTGAACGATCGATACATCCACACAAGAGGGAAATTAGTTTCAACGTAAAATGGGAAGAGACAGAAAATTCTACAAATGATTTGTTTGTAGTTAGATAATAACGATTTGCTGTACAAATGTCGCACTGCACTGCATTGCCTGTTTGCTGCACCTAACATCGCACCCCAACTGCCAACAGGGAAGTCTCTGAGCTAAAACTGATATTCCCGATTTTTCATATATACTCTAGGTAAATCGTTTGCCAACGACACGATTTCATAACGATTGAACCCTGCTACAAATGATTTACCTCATTTTACTCATCTTCTTCTTCGGTTGCCTTCTTTTTGGATTTTTTACTCTTCTTTACCGATGCGGGTGCCTCCATGCTTTCCTCCATCACAACGCTTTCATCGGCGGCAGGTTGCTCCGACAAACTCTTGTTCTTCTTCTTCTTTTTCTTCTTCGACGATCCTTCTCCCGCTTCGGGATCCTCGGTAGCTGGGGCCGCCTCTTCCTCTACCGCAGCTTCCTGTGAATTAGAAAGCATTTAAGTAAAGAAGCATTTAATTACACATTCCAGGATAACTAACATTGACACAAATTCACTTACCTCCTGTTGCACCTTCTTCTTCTTCGGCGAGGGTGCACTTTCGACTTCTTCTTCTGCCTTTAGCTTCTTGGAACTGGTGGACGGTAACGTACTGTCCGCCGCGATCTTGAACGTTTTCACCTCGCTGACGGCGTGGAATTTCTGTAGCTTAGCCTTTGCCTTCACACCGGACAACCGTGTGCTGTTGCCCTGCTCCAGCATGCGCAATCTAGTTTCAAGCTTCGCACGATGGTCAATACCCAGCTGCATGGTCACATCGTCACCGAACGCATCGACACGGGTGGCCAGTGAAGCCTTTGCCGCAAGCGATCGCGAAATACGGCCCTTGTTTTTGATACTGGCCGATCCGACTATGGTGGCGTGATAGATTAGACCGTACTTCGGTGTGTCTTTCTTGGTTTTCAGCGCACGGAACAGTGCCTTTTCCGAACCTTTATAACGAAGAAGGGGAAACATTGCATGAAACACAATTCCCCTTTCAATAGTAACATCTTTTCACCTACCCAAAATCTGCACCGTTGAAGCAGGATGCTTCGCCAAATTAACCAGAGAACCGGAGTGAGCGATTAGTCTTGCACCAACCGTTTCTCCGACCAGCACGGTCAAATTCGGTGCCATGGCCATCATGCGCGCCTTCAGGTAGTCGCTCAAATGTGTACGATACTCGTTAATGGAGATGATCTCATCGCAAAGATTTTGAATGTTCGTGATGTCTTCCTCCGAAATTTCCGTACCTATTGTATGGTAAAAGGCAGCCAGTTAGCAAAAATTCTTATTCAAAACAAACCCATTTACTTACCCATCGAAATTTCAGCAGCTTCCTTCACCTTCTGCTCAAGCTCTTCCATCAAAATGTCGGACAGGTCGGTGTCGGCCATGTTATCCCTCGTGCCGACCAATTTGATGACCTTCACGTAAGCTACGTTATCGGTCAGAATCTTTCCCAGCTCGGGGAAATGCCAACCGTACCTGTGGAAGAACAAACGTGTGAGTAAAACCCGTTCCTACCGCGAAATCCCCTTCCCGTCGATCACTTACCATTCCCGCACCCGCATCATGTAGTTGTTCAGCTCCTTGTCTAGATCGTCCAACAAACTTTGTGCCTGCACGATCATCGTATCGATCTTGTCCGGTGAGAACTTAAGCTTGTAGCGGGAAAGCGAATGGGCCAAACCGAGCGACATCGCCGTCATCTCCTTCTTCGGCAATCCGGACAGCAGGCTTTCCGATTGTGTGCGAATGCAACGCATCAGTTCCATCACCGACGTATTAGCCACACACTGCAACGGAAGCTTTTCTTTGATCGCGTTACCGAGCTTGGCATCGGCCACGAGAAGCTGATTTTGTACATCATCGTCCACGAGCTTCTTCAGTGCCTTTTTCAGCGACTTCGACAACTTGCCCTCGACAGCAGCGGTAGCGGCCGAAAGGGCTTCGGTTGTATCGGCAAACTTTTCAAAATGCTTCAACTTTACGCTGTAAAAAATTGGCAGGGGACACAAATATTAATGTTAGCGCCATACCCATTGAAATCGTTTAAGATGATCTGTTTGAAACGATTGATTTGTGTATGAAAGCAAAATTTATGCATCTGTTAGCTTGTAGAGCATAATGTGAAAATTCATACTAGTGGGTTAATATTAGACGCGAAAAAAAATTCCACCATTTACTTTGGATGGCCGAATGGAACTATGCGTCTGACACGAGTGGTTGTAACCGTGTACATGTAATACACGATCGCATTGTAATTGGTAACTTACATCTTGCTCGCCTTTTCTGGAGTTTCAAATTCCAGATACAGGTTATCGATTTCTTTAAATTTGTTGTCGTCCAGCAGCTAAACAAATGGGAAAACAAATTATATTTTAGTTTTTATAACCTCAACACACGTTCTCGTCCAATGCTTTCCTCCGGCGTTGCTGCTATCAACAGCAAGCACGCTGCCCGTCGGATGGTTCCACCGGCTCGCAGGCAAAATATATGACTTACCTTAAATATGGCATAGCCTGCCGGTGTTTCGTAAAGTATAAACATGATGCTATACTTTTAAGCCTTCACCGATGTGTTGGAATTAGTTTTTTTCTCGAAATTTAGAAACTTTGCCCAGATTACAACGCGCTTTGCTTCCGAACTCCAAAAATAATGCAACAACGTGCTTTTTGTCTGACAGCTGAAGGCCGCATTGAAGTGACAGCTGCTTTTAGGTATATGTTTATAGCTAGCATTTCAAGACTCTCGCGGATGCCTGCTACTATATGAAATTGTTCAATGCAAATTGCAAATGTGTTTTCCACAACCTACAGAATAATTCAGAAAAGAACCCATTCTACTGAATGAGCAAGGAAATTCACAAATTCTTCGTTAATTTGCGAGAAAATAAACATTTTGCATTTGGAAAATCTCCCACCCCCAATTTGTCAACTGTCAGCTGAAAAACACAACATTGGGTAACCAACTGCTGTCAACAAAATAAGGAATTTTCGTTTGGCCAATCGCTTTAGCGCTGGTAGAAAATTTCATCGCCGTAAACGATCGCTTGGAACAATAGCAGCAATGTTGCGCTTGTTCGCCAACACCATGGTAAGTTCGCTCGAGAACCATTGTAGACTGCGAACATGCATCCCGGCAAACGGTGGCTTTTGTTTTGGCGAAGGCAGCACCAGTATTACATAAGTTTCCTTGCTCTTTTTGTAGCGACTCGCGGCCACCCGGCCTCTGAGCACGTCCACGGTGAAGATGAGCGACAACTTGTTCGTGCATCGGGATACGCCCGAGGATAATCCGAGCATTCCGTTTGAGTTTACCTCCGAGAATCAGAAGGTATGCTAGGTGTAAACAAACAAAACACACCAGGGAAGATACGCTTATTGCTAATCGTTACACTTTCCTCGCTACGTTACAGAGAGCCGAAGCTATTCTGAATATCTATCCGGAGGGACACAAGCGCGGTGCCATGATTCCTTTGCTGGACCTTGCCCAACGACAGCACGGTTGGTTGCCGCTCTCGGCTATGCACAAGGTTGCTGATATTCTGGGCCTGCCTCATATGCGCGTGTACGAAGTGGCCACATTCTACACAATGTTTATGCGGAAACCAACTGGAAAGTATCACATTCAGGTGTGCACTACCACTCCGTGCTGGTTGCTTGGATCCGATGAAGTGCTGGAATGTTGCAAGGTGAGAGAATGCGCTAAGAAATGCGTTGATTACAAACATTCCCAATAATATGTCATACATTTGTGTTGTTCTATTTTAGAAAAACCTGGGCATCGGCGTTGGAGAAACTACTAAAGATGGCAAATTTACTATTTCTGAAGTAGAATGTCTAGGTGCTTGTGTGAATGCTCCCATGTTGGCCGTTAACGATGATTACTATGTAAGTTAATGCGGTAAGCTCTAGTGTTTTTGGCACGGAAATAATACATATCGCAATTCTTTTTGCAGGAAGATTTAAGTGTAGCTGATACGGAAGAAATTTTGAATAGCCTCAAGCAGGGACAACAGCCTCGCCCTGGACCACGCAACGGACGATTTGCCTCCGAGCCAGTGGGTCAACTGACTTCGCTTAACGAGGAACCGAAGGGTCCCGGTTTTGGGCTACAAGCAGGACTGTAGGTTCGCTAAGCGTAATTTTGTCGCGTCCTAGTTGAAGGAATAAAAATCGCTGTAAACTATGAACTGTTGACTACAATGCGTTCTTCGATGGTACATTTAGAACGGGATGATCCATCTAAAAAGACTGTTCGAACTGAATGTATTGATATTGTAGCATATATTTCTGAAGCAGTTGCGAAACTTGATTTAATCCATGCATTTTATGCCGAGGATTTTCGTTTACAAACATGGCATTGACCTGGTTAGTCGGTCCAGCCAAAACCATCCTATGTCTCAGCACGGTTGTTCAACCCCCTTTATCACCCATTGCGTTACTTTCTTCCGCAGCACGCTCACACACACACACATTTGCCAGGTGCTTGCTGACGACGTAAACAAACATGCGCTGTCAAAATCGCTACACAGCAGCAGCAATACAGAATATGTCAAAGTGAGCTCCAACTTTTTTTTGTTACGTTCCGTTTGTTTGCATCGAAAAGAGAAATCCAATCTTGGGGACAATTATTTCGGGTCAACGTTTGCCAACATTCTGCAACACATTAGCCAACATGGCAGGTTCCGCCTTAAGGCGTTTAATGGCCGAGTACAGACGTAAGTAGCGGGTTGTGTAAATGTAGGCTGGCCCAGCTTTTTACCCTACGAAATTGCAGCAGACAGGCGCTCGCTATGGACGAATGCAGCAATACTGCACTGTACCTGCACAATTCTGCAATTCCTTATTTTCTTCATCCTATCGAAATTTGTTACCTCATTCCAGAGCTCACACTAAACCCGCCGGAAGGTATCATCGCGGGGCCGATCAGTGAAGAGAACTTTTTCGAATGGGAGGCACTAATTACGTGAGTTTCGGGATTTCGCTACCTGTTGGTCAAAGGTCAAAGTCACGGATCAGCTTTTATCAACTATCGTTTCAGTGGCCCGGAAGGTACCTGCTTTGAGGGTGGAATTTTCACAGCGAAACTTGTGTTTCCACCCGACTATCCGCTCAGTCCACCGAAGATGAAGTTTACGTGTGAAATGTTCCACCCAAACAGTAAGCATCGAGCAGCAGGCGTGAAGAAGAAGAAAAAAACAAATCGTCATCGTGATTTAAATCGTGATATCGTTTCGTTTCCGTTCTAGTTTTTACTGATGGCCGTGTCTGCATATCGATCCTGCATGCGCCGGGAGATGATCCGCTAGGTTTGTCGATAGAAAACACCATTGAGACATTCGGAGTAATGGGTTCCTTTCTCTTTGTAGGGTATGAACTATCAGCAGAGCGCTGGAGTCCTGTACAGAGTGTGGAAAAGATTTTACTAAGTGTTGTTAGTATGTTGGCTGGTAAGTGTTTAACTCTCCTTATGCTCCTATGTTTTTCCTTAGGTTCTAATCCAGCAGGTAATTTCGAACACTGCCTTTAGCTGTTCTATTAATAAGTTACAAATTCTTATACTGAATTTTATGAATCGTTACACGATTTACTATTTAATGCATTCAAAACAGCGCTCTATTTTTCAAGATTTATGTGTTCGAAATTTGCCTGCTGTGAATCGTATTTGCTTTTCAAAATGCTCCAAATATCGGACGCACTGTGCTGATGGTGAAAATGCTTCCTTTGAGACCCGGCCATGTTCTGCAGCAATATTTTCGCACACTTTAAATCTTGCAGTCTAAAGGCAACGAGCAGCATCTTTCTCAGCTCCGTATCACTCAGCTCATCTGCTGTTAGTAGATATTGCCCATATAGATCATCTGGATCATACTGTATGCATTGCAGCATTCCTTTACTCGCCAAATGTACGATCATCCACACTCGCCAACGTTCAAAATTAGTGCCATCGAAAATGAATTCTTTTTGCCCCACAGTTTTCGGTGCAAGCATTCAAAGATTTGAAAAAAGAAATGCTACAAATCAATACAACAAATATTTGACTGTAGAAAATACAATTTAAAAATGCAAAATATCTCATACCTTTCATCTCCACTACCCAACTGGCTAAACTAAAGAGAATGTTGTTAATTTTCTTAACCTAATCTACGGTTGCTATGTTCCTATGCATTACAACACCGATCACACAAACCACCCTACAATCACACCGTTTGCTTGACTTTCTTTCAGAGCCAAATGACGAATCGGGCGCAAATGTGGACGCAGCGATAATGTGGCGCGAAAACAGGGAAGAGTTTAACAAAATTGCCAGACGCATCGTGCGTAAAACGTTGGGCCTTTCATCGTAAGCTTCCCTATTCTACCTATCTACCTACCTACCCGCAAAAGGGTACAACAATCCGTCACGACGCGTTTCCCGTGTCGGTGTCGGCTGTCGGACCGTGGTGGAGAGTATATGGGCCGGAATCGAAATTGCAATCGTGTGTGTAGTTGATTTTTTTTCTTATGTTTGTTGTTTTATGGAATAGAGAGTACTATGGTTGGCTATGGATGGATTAAAAAGCAAAGCAAAAAAAAAAACAAAGTATTGATAATAGAAAAGCTTGTGGTATCATCGTACGTATGTGTGTTTGTGTGTGAGGTGGGAAAAATGATTGTTTGTTTGGTATAGTGAGATTTGATTGTTTGTTCGTTTTATTTTACTGGTTTTACAAACGATGACTTTTTATCGGGCTTTAGTTTGTCATTTCGTTTTCTGTATTTGTTTGTACGGATCGTTATTCGTACTGCGGACCAAGAAGTTTACGTTCTTCCCTGGTATAGTCACCATTCCGTTAAAACGCTAACATGATGTTTGATTTTGTTTAGTTTGCATGTGATAATAAAACGAACAAATAAAGCTAAAACTGGTATCCTGTTAATGAGTGATTTCCTTTCAATATAGGAGATAGAAGATATAAACAACTCAAACTGCAGTGTTAATAGTTTGTAGGCTGAATTACCGGAAAAATGGGATTGAGGATCAATGCGACGAAGACAAAGTACCTGCTTTCCAGAGGCTCTGCCCGCGATAGAGCACGACACGAAGGCAGAGTATTCGTTGGCGGGGACGATCTCGAGGTAGTAGTGGAGTTTTGCTACTCAAGATCAAGATTTTTTTTCTCTAGGTAATAGAGGAGTTCAGAGGAATCGTGATTACTGCGGGTTCCACAAACTCCTGAGATCCAGAAGACTCCAACAACGCACGAAATGCGCCATATATCGAACACTGATATGGTAGACAGTGGCGGATCAAACCGTTTTGGGGCCCTGAGCGGTAATGAAGTTGGGGCCCAATGTTTCTCGAAATTTGTTGGAGGGGGAGGGGGAGTTAGTATTGACCTGATGATTTTTTTGTGTAGCAAAGAGGCCCCTTGTGCAGAAACGAGGCCCTCTTGAAAAATGTCCCGGTACCCGAGGAAATCAGGAGGCCCCTTACAAAATGTTTGTATCAAACGTACAAAATGTTTGTATCTCGTGAACACGAGTCCTGGAATATGCTGGCGAAGGACGCCAATGCATTCGCCATTTTCGAGCGACGGGTGCTACGGAATATCTTTGGCGGTGTGTGCGAGCAGCTTGCTGAGTTGTTTGGCGATGCAGACATCCTGACGGTTGCCAAAGCCGGTAAGATACGCTGGTTGAGCCACGTAATGAGGGTGCCGGACTCATGCCCTGCCAGGAAGGTGCTCATCAGCGACCCGATCGATACGAGGCGTAAAGGAACAGAGCGAACTCGTTGGCTGGATCAAGTGTAGTCAGACCTGAGGGATATCAGATGCAGCCGGGGGTCGAGGAGTGCAGCCATGCACCGAGTTTCCTGGAGAACGATTGGACATAAGGCCATGTCTATTAGACGTGCTCCCTAGGTGTACAAAAATGACGATAGGTTGAACTGAGAAAATGTCGAACCATTACAGTCCGGGATACAACATATAAAATAATGTCCTGAAGGAAAATCGTCATTCTGTGTCAAATACTGCAGAAATGGTGGGAGCTTACGCTCTAGATTCGCACGTTCTCACGAGCAAGAACACCGACCCTTCTTCTATTTGCTGTAGAACAACGTTCTTGACGATGTCTTGGGAAGGTGTTATCGTTCGGGATACAATGTTAACTGATGTCTAAAATTCTTTGTGTTTGCGGATGACCATCACCATCATCGACCGGACACCTGAGTAGTGTTCTGCGAACTGAGTAAGAGTGAATGATTGATTCAAATCCTCCTAAATAATGAGTTGACTAAACTATTCACGAGGAGTTTTAACAACTCATTTGCGATACGAATCGTTTAACAACTCTGATACGATTCGAATCGTTTAACAACTCATTTACGATTCGGAACCTTCAACAACTCTTTTGCGATTCGAAACAATTAACTATTTTGAGAGTTGTTAGTCGCCACGGCGATTCGCATCGTTTAACAATTCTTATGAGAGCTGCCAGTTGCCACGGCGATTGGAATCGTTTAACAACTGTTTTGCGATTCACATCCTTTTAACAACACTTTTGCATTTTATAACGTTTAACAAGTCTTGAGAGTTGGTTATAGCGACAACATAGTTATTATAAACTTACCATTATCAAAAGAGTTGTTAAACGATTCGAATCGCCGTGGCAACTGACAACTCTCAAACGAGTTGTTAAACGTTTCGAATCGCAAATGAGTTTTTAAACGATTCGAATCACAAAGGTGAAGGAGTAAGAATGAATTAATCCTGTGGAAAGAGTTGTTATTCTCATCTCTGCACCTGAGGCGATTAAAATGCGATACTTCTATATGATGATTGAATTGAGAAGCAAAGCCAAGGATGTTTAGGCAAAAACCTGATTGTAAAGTGGAGCCGACAATGGACGACAACGATCTCAGGCTGAAAGATCTTCTTCTTCTTTCATGGCCTAACGACCTCTTAAGGTCATGCCTGCCATTTCTGGCTTACTAGACTAATTGATACCGCATAGTTGGTTAGTCAATCCTCACTATGGGGGAACGGCCCAGATGAGACTTGAACTCCGGTCCTGCCGTGTGAAGACCGGCGCCGCTGTCGCATCACTACCGGGCCGCCCCTTGTTCCGCCCCCGTAGGCTGAAAGATAAGTTCTGCTACTTCGGCACGTTTTAACTTCGGATAATACCACGAATCGTGTTTAAAATGCAAGATAGTAGAAACGATATCACACATTGATATGTCCGGTAGTCCTCTATCGACGCAAGTCCTGGAATATGGCCTGCGGTGGTCGTAAATGAAATCGCAAGTATGAGTTTGGGTGGAATCGAGATTCATAGATTCGAGACCTGACGATGTCTCGTAGACCACTGGCTCAATAGAGGAGTCCAAGAAGACGAGTTTGGTAGCTTTAAAAAAAAGCGAAAGTATCGTATTCATCATCGATAGTGGATGCTAACAGAATAAGGCATGCATATCTACATGCTTGCCCATGAAAAGTAACAGCGAATCGTGCCACACGTGTCACATGTGCCCCTTTACTAAATGTAGAATAAACGAATCAACTTCGACGGCATGCACTCGCGCATGGGAATGCACGTCCTCCGCGAGAAGGAAACTCCTTTCGCTAGTGAAAGCTTTTTCTGTCTTAGCGTTAAACATTTCGACAAGGGGGTCGAATGTCCCCAAACCCCATACAAGTGCATACGCGAAATCGACACATTTTGTTGGACATGTTTGCGATACCATGAAATTTGGCCTGATCGAAGGTAAGTTTGTATCTTCGAATGTTCCACTATGGGGGGTTTTTCGGTGCGATTCTAATTATCTAAACATACAGTATATTAAGCACTGGCAATGAGGTACAATCATTAACCATCGACCACCTGCTGAATGATCTTCCATTACACCGTTTGTTCTTCGTTCGTTCCTTTTTTTCATGCTCATGCTTTCCTCCCAAGCTCCAACACCACCCATGGGAATATGCTGCTTAATTGTGTATGTGTGTGTGCCGTGTGTGTATGTTTTGTGCTAGCTGGCACCATGCACAACACACCGTTAGAATCGCACCGCAAACTGCCTCCCCGTTGTGGGGTCTGTCGAGAACCGGCGAGAAGAAACAAACAAACGAACAAACAAAGGAACCAATCAATTCGAACCGAACCGAGAAGGCGCAACATGAACCGCCAATGCCTAACATCATCACCCCCTTTTGGGTACAACACCACCGCTGGGAATGGTGGCCGAAGGTGGCCCCGGCAGCAGCTAGCCAGGTGGTAGGGGAATGGACGTTAAAATTGTGTCACGGGCTGCTTTCTTCAGATCATCTGCTCCGGTCGGTCCGTTCATTCGATCGCGAGACTTTGAAGAGAAAGGTACGCACGCAGCCAGAGTCAGTAGTGATCAGCATCTGAAGTTGGTTCGTTCGTTCGTTCGTTTTGTGTGGTTTGTTCTTTACGCCTGCTGCTTGTTTTTTTGCATAGTGGAGAGAGCGCTGTTTCTGCTGCTTTCGTGACCCGTTCTGAACGGAGAAAACCCGGAGAAACCCGTTACTTGTTATAATACCATTTTTGTTTGCTTTTTCACCATATTACGAACCATCGTTTCCTGTCTGGAATTTGTTTAAAGTTATGCGTGTTTAGATTTTGCAACAACAATCTCTTCAATCAGGCATAGAAGTCGTTTGTTTTTGTATTTGCTTGATCATTCAAACCGATCACCGATCGCGTGTTAGTGTGTACGTGTGTGTGTTTTTCTCTCCCTTCTATTGGCCTGGACAAAACATGGTAACGGTGGTTAATGAGATAAACCATCTTAACGGTAATAAGTAGAATAAATCGAGTAAGCATGGTCGATGAGCCACGGCCGTCGTAAGTGCGCTATCAATGTGAGATGATTATGCATATGTGCACGGCCCGGTGATTTTATGCATATTTATAATGTGCATATGCAAAAAGAGAGATTAACTTTGTGTCTGTGGATCAGCGTTTGTTTAAACATTTTCTTGTGTTTATTTTCAACGGCACGTGGGTTAAGTGAAGAAGTTTTCTTGCAAGCAATGTGTCTGTAGAAGTTGGCTTAGACTTTTGACTCCAAAACATAGATGAAGATTTGGCCGCATTCAACGTTGCGATAATATATCTGTACTTCACCCATGCGTACATCATTATTTGTTAACAAGGCCGCTGGTGAGGACCTCTTCATTTAGATTTTTGCCTTATAAATCTCTATTCTAAGGTGTTGGGTCATCTGCTCAATCCTTTCGTAAGCTTCTGATACATAGGAGAGGCTCAAATCACTATTATCTATTACGCCAGCGTATCTGGATAGTTTTTGTAAAAGATTTTCCACTCAAATTTTACACCAGCAAGCCTCGGATGAAGTCTGGTTGATACGAAAAGACAGACAAGTGTATCTCTTTCTAGTGCAAACCCTTGGTGGCTTGAATGGAGAGATTTCCAACCGTCTTCGTCAGACATGTGTTGTTAGACATTGTCGTTCTAAAAAGCCTGGTAAACTCTTTACCTATGGGGTCTCATCCATGCACTCCATACTGCCAAAAGCGGGACGTGTTGGCAGATAACTACTACTTTTGCAGTTCGTAAATCCAAAAGACCAGGACCAAAGACGAGCATTCAAAAGTGCTCATCCAGTTTAACCCTTGCGCTGCTATCGCATTCAGTTTTAAATTCAAAGAAGAGATCGTAACAGTCTAACAAGTGCTCTGTCATCTTCTAAAAGTTTTCATAATAATCATGGAAGCCAGTAGTTGTCTTTCGGTTTACGGGATCCTCTCTGTTAGTTTCCAATTATCTAGATAAAACGATCTTGTAGAATCAGGAAGAAAATCTTGTGGCCAGTATTGGACACCAGAAAACCTCTCCAATTGCAGCATTCTAGCCTGTTTGCCTTCTTGTGCACCGGGTAGATGTTGCCAAAACGAACGAAGCGTAAAGTAAACACTAACCCAAACGCTTAAAGTTCGAATAATTACATCAATATCCTTTTTCTCGTACAAATGGTTAATCATCAATCGAACGGTTTAAATTATGATTCACCAATGGTGAATGGTTTTCCCCACTGCGCGCGTCCACAATGTCTACAGCTTCACACCAGCGCAGAAGATTTAGTGCCTCCATCACATGGTCTTTGGACACGCTAGTCAACGGTACAAAAAAGGGTAAAACGTTCAGTCAGCCACCCCTCGGTGCCGGTTTTGCCAGTAAAAGTTAGCGGTTCAATTATGGACCTAACTGTGATCGCTCTTTTATTCGCCGGAGATTCATTTAGAATTCAGATCATTCGCCAAATTGTTTAGCCGCTCCAGTTAGCGGTTGTTAGCCGGTGGCGATTAGCGGTAGGTACTTACACGTACGAGTTAAACAGTTAATTGCTTACACTGTTGGGCGCCCCGGGATCCGCCGTTTTATTTTTCAACTAATTGCCGAATTTTATTACATTACACACTTCCATCGCGTTATGCACGGGACGTGTGTGCGCGCGCCCGCGCTCGCTGCTAACGTAAACAGCTGATAGCAGCTTACAAAGAACGAGAAAGCTTTCGAAATCCGGACGCCCGCGTTCGGGACACTATCGGTTCGGTGGTGCTGGTGGTGGTATACATTATTTTTCTTTCACTGACACCACGCCGATCATCATCCTGAGGGCGGACGAGGGTGTGATCGAAATTTTCGTGAAAGTTTCGGTCAGCCAGCTAAACATTATGCGTATATGTGACCTCGTTTTGTGGCGGGAGTGGAGTGTGCCACAGGGCCACACCGGCCTGCTCAAAGCAGGCGATGGTGATCGATGCTCACGATCACGACACGACGCGCTCGCGCGCACTGGAATGTGTCGATCGTATCGTGTGATTTTAAAACAAACATAGTGCGACTTTCATTGTTTGAATATCCCCCGGCCCAAAACGCCGACTGTTCTTGTCTTGTGATCATAATTACTTTCATTCTTTCACAGCTTTTGAACGACAATAAAAAGATGAGGATTGTTTACACCTTTTGGATGGTGGTGGTCGTGTTGTGCACGGTTCTAAACTGTTCCACTGCAAGAAAGCTTGAAAGTGAGTCGTATACGTGAAGAAATCGTAAAAAAAACTCTTTGTAACAATTGTTCTTGCTCCCCACTAGACATAGCTTCCAACATAATTCCCGGCAGTAATGCTTTGGGACAGCAGAAACAGAATGTCGTCGACACGTACGAGGATGTGTCGGGTTCGGAAATTCAACCCGATGTCGGAAGCGAACCCCTGCCGGAAAGTACCGAAACGAACGAAATTGAGGATGAAGTTGCCAGCCCGGAGGTGGTGAACGAGGTGCTGGAAGAATCGAACGTCGTACCGCAGGAAACGGTGAGCGAAGCGACCGTAGTCAACATGGACGATTCGAGCTTAATAAATCGATACTGTCGGTGTACGGCGTACGAGTGTAACTGTTGCCGGGATATTGATGTGCCACTGTTCCCGGTCAAAGGACCGGGATGCGCCGTGATACAGTATTTGGATGGCGATCGTATGTCGGTTGGTGTAAAGTTTGCCGATCGTATGATCGTGAACCGAGTTATTTCAGGTAATGGCGGGGAAGCAATATGCAACTGCTGGATGGAACTAATATTGCTTACATACTAAAATCTACTTACAGCAAGAAGAGCTACACCCGTCTGTTTGCCACTGCCCGGTGGGTACAACCGATTCTGCGGCCGTGTCTACGGTATCTCCCGGAAGGCTAACGAAGGGTTCAAAGCATGTTTGGGTTTGGAACTGCGGGCTGACGATGAGGTAGAGGCGGTACTGCGAGTGTCCTGCTTTAAATTTGGTCCTCGTGGACTGTCCGTGATGGATCCGGAACCGCTACCACCGGTTGATGACATCGATGTGGGTGACGAGGATGATGAGGATGAGGAAGATGAGGCGGAGGAACTGTTTGGATTTTCACTTGGTATGTACCGTATACCGTACGATGCAAAGCACGTTGGAAGTTTCGAGTGTTGCTCACCATTTGCATAATGTGTGTTTCATTGTCTTGCTACCTTCCAGACGACGAAGAAGATGACGACGATGACGAGGATGATGATGATGACGATGATGACGGTGGTGCCGATAGTAGCAGCGTACAGGAGAACGAAACCGATCAGGGCGACTCACCGGACTACACCGGATTTAGCTTTCTCGACCGTGACCTAATGGGAAGCATATTCGGGGTAAAAAAGTTTTGGTAAACGGGAAATGAAGCAGTTAAGTTAAGGCTAATTTAAAATAGCGACGCAGAAACAAACATCGATTTGCAGAACACAAAAGGGATCCAAAAAAAAGCCCTTTTTTGGTTGGAAAAAGGCAAGACATCTCCAAAAAAATACGATTTTTTCGATCGAATTTTCATTTGAACCGTTTTGCATTGATGTTTTTTTAAGGTAGGAAAACGGAAACTAATTGCGATGCATTCCAACCGAATGTAAATAGTCATAGCTGCCGAGAGAGCGAGAGAGAGAGAGGGTCAGTAGCAGCAGTTTTTTATAAGTATTTATGAAGTGCATGTGTATTATTTATTGCCTACGGCCCCGGTCGTCGATCCGCGTTTTAAAACGAATTAAGGTTGGAACAAGACAAATAAAAGAAGCGAAATAACATCGGGCGTGTATGCTAATGCTGTAACCTTTTTTTTTTTGTTACCATTGAATTACGAGTCTTGCGTTTCGGAATATATCGTCATACCGTGTCCGGCTTCTTGCAGCAGCAAAAGAATCCATCGCGGCGCGACGAATAAGGTTCGCTTTTCAATGTTGTTTGTTTTTTGTTGCGGTTTTTGTTTTTGTTTTGTGATTTTACTCGCTCTATTCTTCTCTAACCCGCCTAACCCAGATCCAGATCCTTGCCATCCAACCACCCCTCCGTCATTTATCATCAACCATCCATACTGGTCCGCCCGAAGAATGCTTCCTGGTACCACACACGCACACACACGCACACATACATTCGCACAAAGTACATTCACGGTTTGATCCCTGGCTCGGCCATTCACCATTCACGCCCGCGATATCCGTACCCCAACGGTCATTCCCTCACGGTGAGGAATCAGTTTGCGGCAATGTCTGCCGCCGATGTGCTTTGATTTATATTGGCGGCTTGATCGTTTTCATGCTTTTTCACCTGTTAAATAGCAGTAGGAGGATTAGAATAGCGCCTAGCTCGTGCAACTCCTTGGTACTTACAATTTTCTTCACGTAACTCAGCTGCCGCTGATCGGAACTATTCACGTTGTCTACTTTGTATGGAGGCGTTATCGTTACCTCTTTACAGACCACAATATTTGGACCGGACCAGGTGACCTGCAAAACCAAACACAGTGTAAGTTAGATGAAAGACTGTTTTATCAGGGCATTTTATGTACATTCAATTTATCGTCACAACAAAAGGAAAGCGAGGCATAGTAGACAAGCTTTGAAGCTGTCCAACACATGGTCGCTTAGCAATTGAAAAAAAGTAAGCCAAGAAATTCCAACAATAAACAAAGTAAATGTACGGCAACTTACCTGTTTGATAGTGCGTGCGATAGCCATGTAAAGGTTCTGACCTTCGGGACTGACACCGGCAGAAAGCGCAGTTAGCTGGAGTCGTTTCTGTTCCACCTGATTCCGGGCGCGGGTGCTCAACTAAAGGCGAAAGAGGAAGCGATCGTTACTAGCAAACGTGCACCAACGAAACGAACAAACCAAGATTGCCAAGATACAAGTGTGATCGCTTTGCACTAGACGACGAACTCAGCCAGCGGTGGCAGCAATAGCGCGGCAGCACTTGGCATCAGTAGCACCGAGCAGCGCGTAGTGTGCAGCAAAAGCAATCGGGGGAATGAAGCAATCATACTTACGCGCTCCAGATTTAGCGACAGCGGCTGTTCCGGAACTATGCAGACTTCCTTTTTCACCTGCACATCGCTGCACATGGCCAGATTGACGATGTAGACGTCGTTCAGTTTTGCCGTTTTACTCGCCGCTGGACATTCTGTTTTAAGGGGAGAGGGGGTGGAGAAAGCTAAGGAAAATCTATGCGGGAGCTGAAATGAAAACACTAAACCGCTGGCAGCGGCCAGGCACTGGAATCATAAACAAAGAGCGATTCACACCACGCTTCGTTCGCAATCCCGCTAGTTTTTAGCCTGCTCGAGCAGGCAAGCCAGTTAGTTGGATGCTGAAGGGGCATACGGTTTCGCACATTGCTTTTGGGGGGGGGTTGCTGCTTTGCTTTCACGCCACTTTGAAAAGGATACTTAGTATGAGCATTTTCGTTTGTTGGTCGAACGCCAACACCTCGCCCTCGATGTTGGCATTGTAGCAGGTCGTACACTCTACCGTGCTGCCGATAGAGAAACAGTCCTGTACCAGGCCAGCCATTACGACGGTGTTTTTATTTTCGATCGAGCGCTGCACTTATTCCGTTTCCACTGCTGCTTGTCGTTTCTCCCTTGGCTTTACTTTCTCAATCGTTCATTTATTATTATCAAAATGACAGAATTGCAGTTTTCTCCACAACATGACAGTTTGGCAAGCGGAACGAAACGACCGAAGGTTCGAACGCCACTTTTGGATGTTCCGCCATGTTTGGTTCGTGGTTTGACGGCTGCTATTTTCCAAATGTGGTAAACCGTTTGATTTTAGAACCCCGAAATAGCTGTTCTTGCACTCCAGAATGCACAGGATTAAAGTGCATTATATATGCTTACATGATAACAAAAGCACATCCATGTTGATGATAAAACTTAATGTGCTTTACAACATCTTGAGCCTCCGTATGAATAAGAAAGAAAATGGGTGGAACTGTTTAAATTGATCCAAAATTAAAATTTGCATTTTGTAGTCTAGCATAACGACAAAAGAATCAAACAAATGATAATAAAACCAAGCACAAATGCATTGCTGCAGCTTTGCAGCATGATAATCATCATGCAAATGCTTTTTACCACAATCACCTGTACTGAACATGCATTCTGCTTCCACAAAAGAGTGAAAAATCCTGCCAAGGACAAATGCGTACAGGAACAGGAAGGATACAGAGCTGTACCAAATTTTTAGTACAATGAGAAAGCCAGCAATTGCTGAGCATGATTCAGACGCGAATCGTTTATGAACCCATGTCGAGATACTTCACCGTACCGGGCGGTACGAAGTGAACGCTTCCAGCTTACCTCCTAAACGAATCCATCTGTCAGCCGCGGATGGCAGGCAGAAAAATGCATGCGGCAGCAATCTTCGCACAAGAGAACGGCAGCCGGTGTTCAAGATCGCCATGTTTGTATTAGCCAACATAAACCTCAATACACGTGTGCGTTGGTTGCGGACATAAGTGCGAATAAAATAGTCTACCGTTTCCATTCTTAACCAAATATAGCTCTTATCGTAGGTTACAGGTGTAAGTATTTGTCGTACGGTATGATCTTCTGTCGGCCGGCTGTATTCCGTGCGGTTTTTTGCAAAATTCGCCGGGTTCGCTGAGCTACGGCACTATGATGTACAGGCATATGTATAGAGCGTTTTTCGAAATTCCGCATCATTTCAGCTGTGCGGTGCCGCATTGCAAAACCCGAGAATGATTGCCGGTCGTCCACTGCTGTTTTTATCGCTGCCAAGCCTGGCGCTGATTGTGGGCCTTGTTTGGTACCGTCGCAAGTTTAAGCCGGATGCTGGCGATCGTGGTGGAGAAAAAAGCAAAGAATGTGAAAGTGCGATCACGTCGCGCGGTGTCAGCAGCACAGCGGAGCAAGAGCTGGACATGCGGCAGAGTTCTTCGCTGCCGATCCAGCAGTCGGCGAACAGTGGCGATGGTGCGGAAAACTGGGAAAACTGTTCGGGTTCGGGTCACTCGTCGGCCGGATCGTCGCGTTCGGCCCCGATAGACATCGTGCCGAACAAGAGCCCTTCCAAGGGCGATGAAGCGACCGACCTGTTGGGCCGTTCGCACCTGCACGAGCAGGATGAGGAGGAGTTTAGCTTCAGCCCATCGATTGACTTGCCGGGCTCGGTGGTTTCACGCTATCCGAGCAATCTGAAGAAATTCAACCAAATGATGATGGAACCGACGAAGGAACCGGTCGTGATTCGTCCGACAAAGGCGGCCTCACTGCAGAGCGGTTACTTTCGCGTGCCGGATGAAAATGGTAACGCAAACATTGAATCTTCCCCACCACAGCAGGCAACAACACCCGCCAGTGGTAATGACCGAGTGAACGGAAACAGCATGGTGGTGGCTGCGTCCCACAACGATACAACCAATGACAGTGTTACCTTTGACCGGAAAACGGAAACATTTGATGAACGGAACGGACAAACTGGAAGCCCCCCGCTTAGCATTTGCAGTGTGCGTTCCGAGGATTCGGGCAAGGGTTCGAGCCCACCGCACTCGGTTGGACAGTCTGCGACGATGTACGAGTTCCTGGTGCCCGCCTTCCTGGTGGCCGGCATGCTCGGCAAGGAAGGAACGTTCGTGAAGCACATCAAGAAGAAGACCGGTGCGAACGTTATCATCAAGCGCAATCCGGACACACACAAGAGCAAAATTTGTACCCTGGAGGGTTCGCATCAGGAAATTCAGGACGCACTGGAAGTAATACGGGAAAAGTTCCCGCTGAAACGGTTTCCAGCGCTTACACTGCAGCGCATTGAAATTAGTCGTGTCGAAACGGTCATACCGCTATCGCTGATGAATGACACGTGTTCAAGCGTAAGTTTTGTTTGGTATTTTTTTTTTCGTATTCCTCGCCTGCTTCGATCTCGATCGTCGAACGTTGCGTGTTGTGTGTGTTGCTCCAAGTAATGTTTGTTAACTTTTTTGCTTTTAGCTGCCACTGATCGAGGGTATCAACAATGACGTCGCAATAAACTGCATCATAACCGTAGGCCATCTGTTCGTGCACCAGCCGCTTCATCCTACCCACCTGACGCTTAACAATATGCAGAACTCTCTTAATCAAAGCTACACGCTTAACGAGGCTCCCGCACTGCCAGAGATCATACCGAACGCGGTCTGTGTGGCGTTTGTCGCCGAAAACTGGTACCGGGCGCAGGTCGTACAGTACATGCCGGACAGCAATATGGTTTTAGTGAAATATCTGGACTACGGTGGGTTCTCGATGTTGCCCCCCCAGAACCTACGTCAAATCCGAACAGATTTCATCTCCGTACCGTTTCAATCGATAGAGTGTGTGCTGTCCAACATTGAACCGATCGGTAAGTGGAAGCAGAAACGTGTGCGACATTTGGGGTAAACGTTTCATGCGGGGTTTTTCGGTTCCTTTTCCTTTCTAGATGAAAGCTGGTCCGCCGAAGCTACTGAACTGTTCCGTAGGTTAACAAACAACGCTATCATGCAAGCACAAGTAGCGGGATATACTGATGAGGGTATCCCTGAAATTTACCTATTTTCTTCAATAGCAAAAGATGTAAGTATGCCAAAAACGAAATGCATTGGGCAACTCTGGTCCTACATTGACACAAAGCGAAACAAATCACAATTCGTTTTGCTCCGGTTTTGTTCAATACAAACAATCTCACTAGCTTATCAAATTTGTAGTTTAAAAGTGTAGATGTTTATGGTTGCGGTTAGATTGGCGCCCTTATCTTGCCACCCCGTTGTTTTTTCTCTTTTCCCCCTTACCGCCCCGAGCACTGCCTATACTTGGGCGAAGGTTGCCAAAGGTTTTTTGTCGCTTGTTGTGTTGCGGAAACTAAGCGTGTTTGATAATGAACTATGTTTTATTTTTAAAATCACTTTTGTGTGTGTTTCGCAAGCAAGGGAACTCGCTTGTGGTGGGTGTTAAATATTTCTCCTTTGTTTGCATATGAGACACAATTGTGTTAAGTTAATTTATAAAGTACCATTAATTGTGTTCCGATCTTATTGTACCCGCGGTTTTTTTTTTCGCTTATATCTCCCTCTCATAGAACGCATGGCCATTTTCGTATCCTTGAAATAAGAAAAATCTTCAATAATCGATTGATTCCAACAATATTCTTCTCTCCTTACAGAATGTAATTTTCATTAATAAAGAAATGGTTGCTCGCGGCTTCGCCAGATGGATTGACTGAACTGTGTGTATGTGAATGCAAAGTAGGTGAACAAATTAATAACAAATTTAAAAAAATGCATATATAAGGAAACACAGTGAGATTGAAGATGGGAGGGCGCGTGCTACGACGATATTTGAGTATGGAGAGTGAACGTAAGAACAAACGGCGTGTCGAACACCACACAGCGGAGAGACACACGGCTGGTTGTTTCGGTGCCAAGGTGTCAAGGACGCGAAATAGAAGGAGGAAGAAATCGTATGCGCTATGAGACGTCGTGAACATGGTCGTGTGGCTTGGTTTAAAAAGCCACTTTCCAACACTTTACAAACACTTAACTACAACATCGTTCGGATTGTCTTCCGGGTGGTTTGCCCGCTTGAATCAATATCCATTTTTGGGTAATGTGGCGCGACGGTTTGATGAGCAAAAACATACCTAAAACGCATGCTTCTCTTGAGCGCATTTATCAGCACGTATATTAGCCCTCCATTTCACACGTCCCTCAACAACGACGGCACACCGAACTCTCTTTCTCACTAAAACTCTTTGGTTTTGATCATCGTTCACGCCCAATGGCACCTGAACTGAACCGCCTCCTGTCGTCATGTTCATTACTACATCCTTCCTCGTTACTGTTACAATTATAAAATGAAGAGAAAATTTGTGAATAATACGTTTAAAAACATAAGAATGCGAAAACCCGTCGTTCAAGTTTTTTTTTCCTTCTTCGTCACGTGTCTTAGACTATTGTCAGCTAAGGCAGTTTATTATTTTAGTTATTTTGTATAAGGGTATTTATGAAATAAATTCAACAAAAATTAATTGATCTTGACGTCCCTTACCGTGTAATGCTCAATGTGTACATCATCGTCCTAGAGTGTACCCCAACAGGAAAGAAAAACGCCGAACGTTTGTGTAATGAATCATCGAAAGAAAAAGTGCGTTTTCCAACGCAATAAACCTGACCATCGGTAACCAGCAACCGACAACGGTGGGGTCGCAGTAGAAAGAAGATACGGACGGCCACCGTGTACCGCCGCCGAGTTTTGTTAGATCGTGCACAAGTTGTTAGCTCAAATACGGTGCTGCTGCTGCTGCTGCTGCTGGCTCACGGTTACACTGAAAATCGTTCTAAATTTAGTATCGGCCCAACATTAATTAGGCCAAATGCGAGTGTCTTGTCGTGTTGCTTGTGTGCAATACACGTAGATGCGTATTTTGGGCGAAAAAAGAATGGCGCATACATACACGCGGTCGTGCGTCGATACGCACGAGACATCCTATACAAGGAAAGAAACAGTGAGCCAATCGAGACACGAATATCGGTAAAATGCTGAAGACGCAGTTGGTTATTTCTTTACGCATGTTGTTTCATTTAATAAATATTTATCCTTTGATTGTTACATATTGCCATCCTAAATTTCTCCCGACTCTGCGCGATCTTTTTTTTTGCCATCCCATCTCAAACAGCACAGCGTGTAAAGTTCAACTTTCGCAAATGTCGCCGTTTGGTGTATGTAACTTACTTTCAAATCTTTGGCCAACATTGGCCCGTCCCATGCTGATCAGCAGCAGCAGCAGCCGCAGCTATGAGTTCAACTTTCCAAAAAGCATTGCGTCGTCTACACTTGTTGTTTCTCTGCTATCGTTTTTCAGGCTCGTAACAGCAGGTTACGGTTTTGACCGGTTTGGCGGAAGATTATTGTTATGTGTTGTTTATGTGGTGCTGCTTCTTTTGAAATATTAATAGGTCACAATGCAGTCTCGTGATATGAATCACGCACCGCCCAAAGCGAAATATTTTGAACGGGATGCTGCTTGACTGAAATTGATTGATCACACCGGATTCGGGTGTTGTTGTTGCTAAATGTTCATGTATGGATATGGTCTTCAACGAACACTTGTAACGCTTTGTAATTTTTGAAATGTTTTGGAAAATTTTGATGTAGATTTTTGCTTGTTGTTGTTACATGTCTTAATATGAAGCAAAACTAATCTTTTTTTTTTAATCAATTAGAACGGCCTGGCCGTATTGCTAATTGCTAAAACTAATCTTAATCGATAGGGGATAGGGCGGCCCGGTGGTGATGCGACAGCGGCGCCGGTCTTCACACGGCAGGACCGGGGTTCAAGTCTCATCTGGGCCGTTCCCCCATAGTGATAATTGACTAACCAACTATGCGGTATCAATTAGTCTAGTAAGCCAGAAATGGCAGGCATGACCTTAAGAGGTCGTTAGGCCAAGAAAGAAGAAGAAGAATCTTAATCGAAATCAATTTCATTTACGCAGGATTCCATGTTTTTATTTATTTATTTATTCATTTGTAGAACAAGTTATCTGATTTTATGCGGCCTACATAAAATAATACAAGAAACACAAACCAGAAAACAACCAGAATATAAATCAACCTTTGCGCAAAAAAGTGTCGTTTTGGAAGATGCTACGCAGAGTTGTTTTAAGATTACTGACACTAATGTTAGGATCCACGGGGTATTTAATACTGTTGTATACCTGAATCAGTTTTAGAAGAGGTCCATTCGAACTAAATTCTGTTAACCTAAATTCGATGTAGAAAAGTGGTCAGGGCCTTAAGTATTTGCTTGAAGCCTAGGATAATTGACTTTACCAAGAATGTACGGAGCGTCAGTTAGTCCGGCATTTATCTGTGTTGGAAAGATTTCATTCCTTCTTCTTCTTACCCCGTAAAACAAACCTCTTACCCACTCTTAAACAATGTTCTTACGTTAAGTAAATTTCTAAACTCAAAATACCCGTCGCGACGCACGCCTTTACAGCCCCAGTACTCACATATGCCTCTGAAACATGGACTTTGTCCAAAAACTGACGAAACCCTCTTAGCCGCGTTCGAGAGGAAACTGCTCAGAAGGATTTTTGGCCCCATATATGCGGAAGGACAATGGTGGAGTTGCTACAACGACGAGCTCTATTAGCCTGTACGGTGATCTCACTATCGTGCAACGAATTAGGCTCGCCAGGCTCTGGTGGACTGGTCATGTCATGAGAATGGCACCGGAGGACTCACCCCGTAAAGTCCTTCTAGGCCATCCACATGGACAGAGGAATCACGGTAGGCCCAAATTGAAAGTGGAGATATGGCGTTGATGCGTCCGCCAGAACGAACGATCGGGATATTAGATTGGTAGACGTGTGCGCTAGACCGTGAGCGCTATCGAGGTTTGTTGCAGGAGGCCAAGACACCGGTTGTAGCGCATCTGATAAGTAAGTAAAGTAAAACAAAACCTAATAAACGGAACGCTTTAGACACAGTGACCTCGTAGTCAGTTTCGGATCAACCTAGGTGCGGAGGGAGCGGCCGCACGGGGCCTCGCCGAAGAGGTAATTCTCGCTGGCGCACCTTGTTTTGCTTAGAGCAGCATCGCCGTAGAGCAGCAACAAACACTGATTTACGCAGGGGTGATGTACAGATAGGTGATCGCACCTTTGAAGTCGTCCAAAACTTCACCTATCTGGGGTCAAAAGTCAGCACCGACAACAACATAGACGTTGAGTTGCGCGCAAGGGTGCTGGCTGCCAACCGGTCATACTACAGCCTGAGGAAACTTCTCCACTCAAAATACCTGTCGCGACGGACGAAGCTGGGACTGTACAGAACCTTTATAGTCCCAGTACTCACATACGCCTCTGAGACATGGACTTTGTCCAAAATTGACGGAACCCTCTTAGCCGCGTTCGAGAGGAAGATGCTCAGAAGGATTTTTGGCCCCGTATGTGTGGAAGGACAATGGAGGAGCCGCTACAACGACGAGCTCTATGAGCTGTACGGTGATCTTACCATCGTGCAGCGAATTAGGCTCGCCAGGCTCCGGTGGGCTGATCATGTCATGAGAATGGCACCGGACGACCCAGCCCGTAAAGTCCTTTTAGGCCGTCCACATGGACAGAGGAGGAGTGGTAGGCCCAAACTGAGATGGAGTGATGGCGTAGATGCGTCCGCCAGAACGGCCGGGATAATGGATTGGCAGACGACGGCGCTAGACCGTGAGCGGTATCGAGGATTGTTGCAGCAGGCCAAGACCGCGAAGCGGTTGTAGCGCCTGATAAGTAAGTAAGTAAGTAAGCATCGCCGTTAACGCATGAAAGCTCTCTATGCGTTCCGGCTGCCGTTTTCTTCGCTCGAAACAAAAAACAGCAACAATTCCCGCATATGGCGCTTATCCGGCTCAAAATCAGACAATTTCAAGAACTAGGAACCTTTACTCGCACGAACTTAACTTGATTTATGAAGTTTGTATACGACAAAATCGCACCACAGTCCACAGTGGCCCCATCGACTTCAAAACGGCCGTTATTTATTTGCGGACTTAATATTTACTTTTAACAAAGGATGGTGTGGATTAGTGGCAACGGCGGTACCGTCACCTGTATCGTCGGGAATCGAATTCCGTCTGTATCGTCTTGCCGTACACAGGACTGACTATCCAGCTTCGGGTAGAGAGACATCAATGAATGCCAATGAATGGCAGGCCAAGAACTCTCAAGGTTGTAGATCAAAAGAAGAAGATGATTAACAAAGGTATGCTTGGTAGTGTCATAGTATAAGTAGTAAGGAAAAGATAAGCAATAGGAGGCACGAAGATCTGAATGAAAATAATTACAACGGGTCATAATAGTCAAATAGATGCTGAGATGCGCTTTAAGGAAAGGATCATTCTGGCCGTAATGTATGCCTAGTAGGAATATAGAGTGAAGGTCTCACAAGCAACTGACGGAAAGGTACGTGACAAGAAATAGAAGAAAAGGAACCACGAAGGTGTTGTAAAATGCAAAATGGCGCGATGGAGTGGCCTGGTAGTACTAATGGTAACACTATCTTTCCTTTACACACAACAGAACCGAGATAGAAATCGCGTCGGAACCTTAGCGATCAGTTACTACCTTGTCTTCGCGACAGAAACATTCTATATCGTCCTCTGATAGTGGTTTGCCTTAAAAATTCGATTGAGTACTGCCGAGAATAGTTGGGAGATTGCCTTTGATCGTTGATGTGCCAATTGTCAAAACTTAATTTTTCACAAACATCATCAGTTGCTCATTCCGTGTGATTACCATATGAGCGATTGCGTTGCAGACATGTACAGCACGTTTTGTAAAACAATATCTTTAACTAGATCTTAGTCTCATTTTGAAGAAGCTACCAGCCTAAAGATAATGTCTTTTAATACTTCGTTAGATTCTGCTGCATTTAAGGAGTCGTCCCAACGGTCCTAGTTGGGTTTTCAGATGCTTCCAGAGAAGTGTTTAGTGAGAGAAGTGATTATAGCCGATATTTCGGATGTCAAGAATGGAAATACGCATAGAATGAACAAATCGTCAATAGCAGTTCTACGACTGTTTTAGTTGCTTCAAATCAATAAATAACGCTCAACATATTTTGTAAGGACATTAAAAAACATAACACAAAAGACAATTTGGTGGATCGCTAGGACATATTATGCAAACAAAGAATAAATAAAATAATCTAGTATTTGAATCTCCTTGAACGCAGGACTGACTATTCAGCTACGGGTAAAAATTAAGTCACAGAGAGTTAGCATTAGCAGGCCAAGACCCCACGAGGTTGTAGTGCTAAGGAAAAAAGTGTTTGAATCTATTTTTTTTATAGATAGATTGACCAGGCCGTATATCTTAAAACTATTCTTAAATCTAACATTTCTAGGACTTATATGCGATTTGGCTGGGAGACATTTCCTTCTCCCACCGTTGAAGTGCCCGGATGGTTTCGGTAGAATGAGCTACCAGATGGGTACCATCTACACCGTGATCTGATACAATCTGATGTTGTAAACAGCGACCTAGTCGCCGGCGAAAGACCTGAAACAACCTCAAGGACTTCCGATTGCGTAGTTCTGCCACCATTTGAGGCCAGCAAAGCGAATGGCGCACATCGGTGCTACGCGGGCAGAGCATACCATTATAAACATCACAGCTTATAATAATCTACAAAAGTTCAAAATTTCTTCCATCCAACGACCTAGAGCTGGCCAGGTTGTAGTCCAAACTTCGAAGGGTTCAGGACAACCCACAGAGGCAATCTTGTGAGATTAATCTTTTTGCGGACGATACTGTTATGTTTATCGCACACAAAGACATCAAACAAGCTGTGTCTCTGATGAACCTCGATTTGAACGCTCTGGATGGCTGGTTAAAGTACAAAAAGCTGTTTTAGATGACAAGTTGAGGTTCCATGCTCACATTGACTGGGTCATCACTAAAGTGGCTAAAAAGTGTGGAGTGATAAGTAGACTGGCGAGCGATCTCGATTTTTTTGGGAAAGTTCACCTCTATAAATCACTCATATCACCACACTTTGATTTCTTCTCGTCCATTCTATTGCTTGGCAATAGAAGACAAATTGTAAGGCTTCAACGGTTGCAAAATCGCATTGTGAGGTTAATATTGGAGTGTGGTCGACGTACGCGGTCTGCTGTTATGCTAGATATTCTACAATGGATGTCTGTAGAACAAAGGATAGTTTATCAGACCATGGCTTTTATATTTCGATTGATGAACGGTCTATTGCCTGGGTATCTGGGAGAGAGAATAGTGCGGGGATCTGACGTTCATAGGTACTGCACACGCAGAGCATATGAGCCTAGAGTTCCAAACTTACTTTCTAATAGTGCTAGAAACTCCTTGTATTTCAAGGGGATCCAACGGTACAACAGATTGCCCAGAGAATTAAAGAATGCAACAAACTTACAAGAATACAAGCGCAGGTGTGCCGATTATGTTAAACAAACTGTGTAATGTAATACATGTGTAGATGTCCCATGTCACTATATAATGTGTAACTGCAGTTGTCAGCAGGTTCTGTATGGTGATGATAAGATATTTGTATATTTGATGAATTAGATTAAAAAAAATGAAAGAGACATCACAAGTTTGAGACACGTGTGCGCACTGAATGAGCACAGTCTGGGAAGCCTCAACAAGATTCATACATTGATGATTGTACGTGCATAATATCAGACACATTAGATTTCCCTGCTTCGGAAGGTAGTCCCTAAATCCATTCGTTGGTTTTAGTGGAACTGGCCATATGCAAGTTGCAGCGGTGTTCTTTGATGTAGTGAACCAGTTTCAATAAGTGATTATTGGTTTGTTATGCAAAGAATACCATGGAATACTATTCTTATGAAGTGAGACCCGTTTTCTTCGGTGGAATTATGTTGGTCATCTTAGAAGCGTGAATCGGTGAACTCTTCAGAATGGTCGTCGATGCCACCACTTACTCGTTATTTTTTTACTTTTTAACTCGAATTATTAGAGTAAAAATATCGTAAAGATAATTCCGTCCTTCTCAAACCTGTGTTGGGGTAAGAGGTGGGACTTATCATCTTCATCATCAATAAAGCATAACAGATTTCCACCCGTTAGATGGAGATCGAGATGCACTTTTGCAGTGCATCGAGATGCACAGCTTACTTCACTCAACCTGGCTCTCTCTGCATCCTGCACGTTCCGAGAAAGAGAAAAACAATTCCAACCCGCCCTACTGTTCCGAACGTCCATTAATTATAGCGGAATCCTTTTTTTTTTAGAAACCCCTTTTTCCAAAAGGAGTGACTGAAGGTTATGGCAAAAAAATGGCTTTAAGGTGATTTGAAGTTTTAATTTTTGAAGATTTGAAGCAGCGCTATTTGAAGTTTTATTACAACAATTTGCAGGATATTTGCGAGGAGGAGATCAGATCGTAAGAATTGAAGAACGTGCATCATTGGCAACGCATGATTATGAGGCGGTTTTAGTCCGTAAAAAAAAGTCCAATTGTTGCATTACTTCTTAGACCGTCTGTCATTGATGCTACGGTGATCCATCACAATACTATCAATAAATATTATTTGAAGTCATTTTATTCCAGAGGTAAGCGTTCAATACTTCAGTTTTCTTAGTTTTTGTGCGTTGCTCCACGTTTGCCTATCTTTTCTGCAGAACTTTTAATGAAAATTAAGCGCATTTCATACTTAAAACAAACGTTTTTAAATGTGCAAACTACCTACAGCGCACCATTTGTGGCTGCTGCCAGCATCGGCGGGTTTCTTTGCTTTTTGGGACTGCAGCATACCCTTAATGCAGCCAGTGGTAGTGGTGTCCTCTTGTGCACATCACGTCGATACCGTTTCCGCTTCGTTCTTTTGTCTTATTAGTATATTTTAAAATTTAATGCATGTTGCTATCCTTACGGTGCAATTAATTATCAGGTACACCCCGCCCCCGATCGACGGTCCCACCACGGACGTTGTTTTTGTTATTTTTATCGACAAACGAAATGTATTATATAAGTAGTTTGTGGTTAAACATTATGTAAAACCTTTCTACATGCCACGAGAGAAAAAAAACCCGTCAACCAGCTATTCTAAAGACCTGGAAGCAAAAAAAAAACAAACAGGCTCCCCAAAAAAATCGAGCAAAATGTCCAAAAAATACAATACCCGATTTCGGTTTTTTTGTGTGTGTTGTTTTGGGCGATGGCATGTACTGATATTTCACCCGACTTCGTCACAAATCCTGCCGCACTGCACCGACACACCGACCCTGTTGGGGCTGATTTTCCCGAATGCACCCACCCGATCCGCAGGTGTGACCCGGGTGCCTGTGCGCCACGCTAACGTGTCACGCCCGGTTGTATGTGAGCGCAATAAAACATATAAAGTATTTGCTCGGACTAACCAAACATAATCTACGCCCGGTTTGGTTGGCCAACGCTGGTACTACCGGGGGGTGAGTACGTACCCATTTCCCCTCTCTGATTCGTGGGGGCTAGGGAAGGGAGATAAAGGGAAAGGGATAGGAGGGGGGGCAATATTATTATATCCTAGATCGACGGAAGTCCCAAAACTGGCGGCCCCCAAAAAAGGAAACAATACATGCACAGAAGCATTGGGAAAAATTTACAAAAAAAAAAAAAAATACCCGATGATGAGAACCAATCGAAAATGTGCAGTAAAATAATAAGAATTAATTATCACCGTAACAACAAAAGCAAAATAATTATGCACTTATGCAGAGCTTCCCGAACCCGCTGCCACCGAAACCTCTCACGTCTGTTTTCCCGGGTATTCTCTTTAGGACGAAATAAAATATGAACCAACGGAGGTCGCTGTAAAGGAATCTGTGGGGAGGGAGGGTGAGCGGGAGAAGAGGGGAGGGGGAGGGGTCCGATGGAAGAGGAGAGGGGGCGGTTGATATGCAAAAATAAAAATCGCGTCACGCATATGTCCGGTCCAAACATCGTTCAATTAGGGCGGTAAAAAGCGTCCCAGTGCGGCCATGCGGGAATATGCGGCCGTGCGACGGGTGCCTTTTTTTTTGGGTAGTAAATAGTAGTTTTGTGTAAATAATTATTTTCAACTATTGTCCAAACGGGTGCATCCGCGTGACAAGGCGTGGGACGAATCCTTGTCGTTTTTCGGTGCTGTGAATGCTTGGCCGGTTCGATGAATATGAAATCGGCTTTGCAATTACTCAGAATCTTAGATTATTGGAAGCATTATTTTATTCGCAATAGTTTTAATTATTGCGTTAAAAAATTTAAGAAATGATTATCCTTTACTGACATCGCATCCTAACAAGAATATAAAAGTGTCCTCCAATACAAGCCTCCGAGTACAATAATCAGGGAAACAAATGCAATGCTCGGCCGACACCAAATGACCTCATACCCATCCATTCCCATCTCGGGCCGTAATAAGCGAAAAAGTATGCACATAATAAGTTTCAAACAAAAAAAGCGCTCAAAAACTGTGGAAAAATGCATTGCCTACATGGGCTTTTGTGGTCTTAGCACTGCTATTGATTTTGGAGTGGTTTGAACAACATTTCAACAAACAAACCAAAAAAAAAACGAAAAAAGAAAATCCTTCACAACAAAAAACCACACACACACAAGCTCACTGCAATTGACAATATTTGTCATTTTTGATATCCACTTCGACTGTCGTACGGTCGAGATCGGTTTTGATGCGGAGGGATTATTTTCTTGCAAATGAATTATTATTATCTCGGCTTGCACGTGAGAGGCGTAGGCCAGCATGATTTTTTTTTCTTTTTTTCGTTGTTGTTGTAGTTGTTCGTTTTCACCTCAGACTTTATGCAAAATCTTTGAAGTGGGGATTTAGGCCGATCGTTTTAACTTGTCTTACCAATGTTTTGAAGCGCTCTTGAACGACGGTAGGAGCGTTTATTGGTTAACACTGTTTCGTTCTGTGATAGGTGAATAAATGTTAATAGGGCTTCCCCCTACCCTAAATGTTTTATCTACTGCGATGAAATAGTTTTTTTTATTGCAGATGTTGAATATACTATTTAATATACAAACTATTAAATATACTGTAGCAGAGCATACCAAACTGCATGGAAACTCGCATTGAATAACTGTAGCACATTGCAGAAAAGCTATACATATTTCATACATGTAATTAGAATATTTAGAACTTGTATTAACGAAAGTAAGAAGTTTAGAACTGCATTTTTAAATACATAACATAATACGTCATGTTGCAAAATCAAAACCGCATACCGAATAAGTCACGTATAGTGCACACGTTCTATTTGAAATCGTGGATAAACCCACAGACGAACTAGGTTTTAGTGTTCAAGATCAGAATTCACGAAACCCAAAGGAATGTCTACACAGAAAATTAAAACCTTACACGAGCCATCGTCAATAACCAATCAAAATTAAAGTGAACAATTATATCGAAAAGCAATAGGAATTTTCCACCTTTAGGACCAATCAGAATCACAACAAAAGGATCATGTAAAAGCTTCCTTTAAATGGAAATTTCCTTCAAAATAAGTCTCACGATCAGTCCCCGAAAAAGGTTATAAAATAAAGAACCACCGTCCAACAAGTCAGTCTTATTCGTACAGCAATTGTTGCCGGACGTTCGTTGCTCACCAACAACTAAAGTGTTCAATAAAGTGTTGTGTTAATAAAAACCGAACTTCAGTGTAAGGTGACAATGGGATATCACAAACAAAGACTTTGGCTACATGTCTTCTCTTCTGCATGAGCGTTCATCAGATTGTTACATGGGGACCGTGGCCGTGCATCGTTAAATTTGATTGTTAGAATACTATTTTTAGTTTTCTTCGAGGTTTGTATTGAAGAGCTAAATAAATTTCATCTGATAATGGAAATGATACTGTTAAAGATAACTTAATGATTTAAATGTTTCATTGTTTTAAGAAGAAGACATACGAGAAGCTATCTATAAAAATATTTAGCTACTCCTTTGTTGGATGCCATTTCGGCAGTTACCTAGAACCTTACCTGTCTTCAAAATAAATATTTTTTGGTTTTTTGCAGCCTTTCTAGGGCCTTGTAGATTAGTAGCTACACTACTTTGGAAAGAGAAAGATTTTTGACGTTACGCACCACCTACGTAACAACCGTTACGTAGCATAAGTAGATCGCTCAAACCGCGAGCACCAACCGCGACTAACTTCGGAGAAACGAAGGACTGGTAGGATTAGGATATAGTAAAATAAATTATAATGATTCTCTTAAGCGAAAACAACTGGCGAGTTCGCATGTATTTCACGAGACGAATCCGAAACCATCCTCCCCACAGAGTCGCATCCCAATGATTCGATAAAGTCCTTTGATAAAGATTTGCTAAAAACAATTTCATGATCTACGCTGAGGTTGGTTGGTTGACGCTACGAACGACGATTACTACGATCACTTTCCTCAAGACAGTTTTCACAAAAGCTGACGGAAAACAGTTTGACAAATATGGGTCTCCGTTTGTGTTACAGAATAGGTGTTCTTGACAGTGTGTTGGAAAGCTTGCTTTTCGTTAAGTTATATTTCTCCAACAGACAATACAAAACGACTGTCATAATACCAATCATCCATTTTTGACAACTTGTCTTTACAATTTGAGTATGATAATCAGGCCTATAGACAGTAGGTTTTGTAAAATAATATCCATTTTCTAGAGACATCAATTGCCTTTCACAAGCATGTTTTAACCCCTGGATCATTCAAAATGCGATAAAATATTGAAAGAGATGTTAAAAGATAGGATTATTCGTAAATTTCTAGTGAATTTAGTTACTATAACACTGTCCAAGTCTCATCTGGGCCGTTTCTCCATAATGAGGACTGACTATCTAACTTAGCGGTAACAATAAGTCTAGAAAGCCAAAAATGGTAGGCATGACCTAATAGGTCGTTAGGCCAAGAAAGAAGAAGAAAGAAGATGAAGAAGACTACTGTCCTTAGACATTTTCGACTCTCTATAGAAGTACAAAGATGTTGGAAAACTCGCAACAATCGTAATCGGATCGAGTTCGCTATTTTCAACTGTTTTCTCTAGAATAAAAGAATGTAGTATGTATGAAGTATGGTTAAACCAGCAGTTTCTATTGACTGTTTTTGCCATTCCTAAACTCTATATCTAACGATAATTCTACATAAAGCATACTGCTGTATGCAACACAAAAAAAAAAGGTTTCTGTAAAGAAACATTTTTGCTAAGTTAAAACACATGCTCCCAAATCCACACTTCAAGGATTTTGCATGAAATCTGAAGTGAAAACAAACCACTACAAAAAAGAGCCATTCTTTGCCCTCTAGGTTACACTACACGTGCAAACCGTGGTAATAATAACCGATCGACCTTTTATTATATGTTTTGATAACCTTTTATTGTAAAAAAATATATTGTTAAAACATGTGCACCTCATTAAGCCTCAATTTTATGACATTCTGACACAATTAGTAGAATAAAACATTATACTAAAAGTATTATTTAAAGGTGCTTTTAGCCTGTTGCAAAAGAATTAATACATTGTGCATTCTACTTCAAATTAATATTTTTTTAAAATTCACAAAGAACTTTAGAAGTTACAGAAATGTGAAGCAGTAAAAAAAATTAAATAGATACTTGAATTCTAGATATCGATTCCAGCTTCGATATTTAATTACTTTTAAACAAAAAATATCAAAAATGAAGATATGTTTGGTTTTTTTTCGGAGCTATAAAGTTTTATATCACCAAAAGCCTAATGTGTCATGCCAGGTCAGGTAGGAGGTGTAACATATCATCGTTATCATCAATCGAATATGTACATAATTAAAAAGACCTTTGAAATATGTAGATTCAATCATAAACGAAGTATCGTGAGCTTGTTTGATGATAAATGAAGTGTCTTTATGTCATTTATCTCTAATTTAATTCTCACTTTCTAGTTGTGAAAGCTCAGTAAAGAGGGAATTATTTATGCTAAAATGGTCTCTTTTGTTTCATTTTGATCATAATTAAAAATTATGTTTAATAAGTTCTTGGGGCCCTACGGCCGTCATATTATAAATTAAATAAATAAATAAGTTCTTGGGGATCTATTCAGGACAGGATTAACCTACAAACACTATCCTGATATGTGGATAATTTGTACACTTTGTACACGATAGTGTTTCAAGAAATACATAATTTGACACAGAATGTAAAATTCGAAAGCTTTTCCGGAAACGGTTAGAGCTATCACCAAGGAAGAAGTTTTCTTCAGCTGGACAAAATCATTGAGACAAGTAATGGATTAATTTTTTACAAACGTATGCAAATTATGGATATTGGGAGGAATGGGTATTGGACTGGCAGATGACGGCGCTAGACCGTGAGTGGTATCGAGGATTGTTGCAGCAGGCCAACACCGTCAAGCGTTTGTAGCGCCCGATAACTAAGTAAGTAAGCAAATTGTCGAGATCATTATAATAACAAACACTTTACACAAATCGCTATTAGCAAGAAATAACAAAAATTGTGTTTTTTTTGAGCAAAATAAAATGATCACTTGGTAAGTAAACAATAAAAAAAATCGATGTCGGCGGAAAGTGTCTTGATAAACAATTTTGAAAATAGAAAGATACTTTTGCTACATTGCCATTTTTGTAATCTTTAGGAATCTTTAGGTCAATCATCATTTTTTCATTAACTATCACTATTGCAACAAAACAGCAAAGCCTCTAGCGGAGACTATTAAGTGTCCCAATTTCGATAAAAATGGCTAATGTTTATGATTTGAAAATGTTGTTTGCTATAAATTGAATAAAGAATAAAATTAAACAATTATCAGATATGTAGGCCTAAAAGTAATTTGAACACAATTACAGTGTCCTGATGTTCAGAATTAAAACTTTAAGCAAGGCGTTTGTCCGATTTAAGTACGAGGCCGATGGGATTGGATTGAAGATCAATGCAACACACACAAAATACCTTCTTGCCGGAGGATGTGACCGTGATAGAACCCGACTAGGAAGTAGTGAATCAGTTGCGACGAAGACTTTAAAGTGATAAAGGAGTTTTGATTCCTCGGTACGATCGTACTTCGAGCAACAACGTAAGCAGCGTAGTCTGAAGGCGCAATTTTAAGGGAAATCTATTATGAGTTTCATTTACTGCTGCGACAACACAGAAAATGCACGATATACTACACCTAGATATTTCAGCGGACTTCTATGTGCACGTGTCCTGGATTAAGCTGATGGAGGACGCCAATAAACCCACCGTTTTCGAACGGCAGTTGCTAAGGACTATTGTGGGAAATGTGTGCAAGCAGGTCGTGTGGAAGAGGATGCAATGGTTTGAGTACCTGAGTATACTAGATTTATGCGCCACCAAAAAAGGGTTCATTGGCAACCTATTTGGCGTACTCGTTAGCTTGATCAGGAGGTGTCGAACCTGTCGAAGCCATAGGTGGAGGAGTTTACTCCTGGACCGAGTTTCCTGAAAAAGGATTGTGAACATGGACATGTCTGATAGAGGTGCTGGATAGAGCATGCCAAGAAAAAGGAGAGTTTGAACAAACTTATTATTAAGAATACTTAAGAGAATTAGTATACTGGCCACAATGCCCTGTAAATCTTGGAACTGATGAACATATTTTATTTTTATTCAGTTAGAACGGCCTGGCCGTATTGCTCTGATGAACATATTTAATAACACAAAAAAGTTGTTCAATTTGTAGAACTTTGAGGTTTTTTTTTAATATTTGTAGTAGGTAGAATAGACAGAAGATGTGGCCGTCACGGCCGTCTTAAAGCCTTGATACATAAATAGATACAATTATTGTTTAAACCAGGAACATAGATAAGTAGTCTTCATGTCATTAATTTCTCAAATCACATATGTACAACAACCAGTTTATTCAATACATCCATAACGAAAATTATCCCGCCACTTGCGGCAACGGTGCTATTGTTTTGCTCACACAAAAAGCGAAAGTATCACAAATTTTTACCACATAGTCAGACGGTGCGTCATTTCAAACAATCCTCCATTCTTTTGCCCATTTCACTCACCGGGCCCGGTTCCGTAATTTGCAGAAAAAGATTACAAAATTGCATTTTTAGCACAAATGGCTTTGAAGCATATAGCCTTTGTTTGTATTGTCTCCCGCCACCAATGTAGGTCATACGACAAATTAGACAGCTTTCGTACAATCATCGTCGGTTTGTTGGTGCGTTTTGTTGACGCTTCCTTACTGGTTGGCGTCATTCAGCGGTAACGACGTGCTCGGCATCACTGATCGTTTTAGCGTGCTGAGGCGTTTTGATGCGGGAGTCATCATTTGAAATTCGGATGTGCAATTTTGGAGCTTTTGAGATGAAATGGGGTTAAATAAGCTTCGGATGGATTTTGGTGAAACAGAATACTACACTTCGATGACTAATAATTATAAAATAATTTGATAATATTATAATAAAATAGCAAATTTGTCAGGGAAAGTATTCAAAAATATCCCTACTCTTTTAAATAGCTTTCGGAAACTCTTGTACACGTACGGAAATAATGTTTTAATACTGTATGTATAAAAACTAATAATATTTTGTAAGCTTGAAGCAATGTAGTGGAGTTGCAGAATAGTCGAGATGTCTTTTCCCCTTATTTCTAACATGTCTGGTTGGGATTTGACACCTAAATGAAAATACGAAATCGTTTTTGATGTAAATAGGAACATCTAATATTTTTGCATTTTTTTCAAGATTTTTTCAAGACAAGTTTCGAATGAAATATTTACTTTATTTCTATAATATTTCTCTGTTTTTCTATGTTCAAAGTCTTTCACTAAACCCTTTATCTTTACTGATATAAAATTGTAGTAATCAATCTTTGACCATTCCTTTTTGATTTGTTTATATTCTTCTCGCATTCGATAAGACAGTATCTGCTTGGTACAAAGATTGAACTTAATGGTGAATGCAATAAAATTTCTTAACTATGTTCATGAAAATTCACACCGCTGCTATAATTTGTAGCCTGTAGTCCCCAAACCCTATAGTTTAATAAAACCTAACCCTTTTTGTCACTCTCAAGCTTCAAATTTGTTGTACTAGCAATCATTTTAGCAATCAGTCGAATGCTAAACCATCCATCTATAATAAAATTGAATGATGATATCTTTTCAGAGCATCTTCTTGTTACTTAGTTCGAGACTTAGCTTTGATTAGTAAGTTGTTGTTTGGGATCTGAAGTTATTTGAATCCACGCATCAAGGTCTTACCCTCAAAGCACTCAGTGAAATCGTTAAAGCACAATTTAACTTTGCCTGGTGCTTTTTCTGTCTATAGTTGAAAAATACATCTATGCTTATGCTTTGCACATTTAAAATTGTGTTTGATACTTACGGTTACTATTAATTATTCTTTTCTACTTCAGGTTTGTCTGTAAAGATTCTAGTTCATGCTATTGCTAGAAAAGTTTACACGTAGAGTCTTCTTTTTAATCGTTTGATACTACAATACCAAAAGCTCTTGGTCTATCATTTCTGGTTTTCCTGATTGTTTTTTGCCAATGTGTCTTCAATATCTTTGTAATAGTAGCTGGTATCGCGAATACTTTTGTTAGCTTCGTTATTTCTTCTAGAATATTATACCCTTTGAAAGGATATTAAGCTCATGTTTGAATATCGCATTATCTTTAAACAAATAGATTTACTTTTTAAGGCGATTTTTGCCCGGTTCCTACATTTTAGTAGCACTTCATAAAGTGTTACCGACACTCTACGGATACACAAGGCATTTAGTCAAAGGTGCGATCCATCAATTACGTAACGCTCATAGGGGGGGGAGGGGGTTCGCTCAAGCGTTACGTTTTGTTACACAGGGGAGGGGGGGAGTTATACTTTTGTTACGTAACGGGAAAAAATATTCTGGGTTTTTTTCTGTTGTTATTTCGTTTTTTCAGTGGCTGCCGTGTAAGTCCTATGCGGAATTGGCAAAATGAGGGCCTAAATGAGGGCTATTTTGAAAAATATTGAGGCAACTGGATGTCTTCTTCTTCTTTCTTGGCCTAACGACCTCTTAGGTCATGCCTGCCATTTCTGGCTTACTAGACTTATTGTTACCGCATAGTTGGATAGTCAGTCCTCACTATGGGGCAACGGCTCAGATGAGACTTGAACCCCGGTCCTGCCGTGTGAAGACCGGTGCCGTTGTCGCATCTACCACCGGGCCGCAACTGGATGTGGTGGGGTGTGAATAGCCAGGCCTTTTCTTATACTATCAGGACTAGTTCTACCTCATGATCACTATGGGTCACATCTAGACGAATGGCTGCGTACCGTTGATGAAGAATTAGAAAGGAAGAATTTTAAACATGCAGGAGAAACACTAGCAGAAGTTTGGAATGAACTAACCTTCGACGGTTTCCCTGTTGTGGCCGAATATATTGATCCTTCTAATTCGGCGCTTTCGGCAGCTTCCTTGTTCTCGTGGGATTTACAATGGTTCGCATCACATGTACGAACCTCGCAATATTTCTTACAGATCGTAAAATGTTCAAATCGAACATGTTGTAGCGAACCAAGGAGCAGTTACTTTAACGTAATGCAAACACAATTTATATCAGCTCCCATACGTATGAATCAAACTGATGATGGACTTAAAGCAGCGAGTCCCTGTTTAACGGATAGCGGGACTTATGTTTCCTTGTTTGTTAGAAATTCTGCAAATGTTTTAAAAATGATTCCAAAATCTCTACCGGCATATGCAGAAGTACCCTTTGATCTATATTGCCCTTGAATGCAAAAAGTTTTGCAAAGCCGAATTTGTAAATCATGTGGCAAATATTGTGCCTCGCATATTATGTTGAGTGAACATAATCAAATTCACTCTAAACAAGGTACAAAAACAAACACAATTGTTAAACAAAAAACTAAACGAGAAATAGCTGTGGAACAAGATGACATATGGAACAAAGATGATGCCACAGATGAAGAAAACAAAAGCGGTGTTCCTGTTATCAGTGGCGGATCAACCTAGGTGCGGAGGGAGCGGCCGCTCGGGGCCTCGCTGGTTAGGGGGGCCTCGCCGAAGAGGTAATTCTCGCTGGCGCTCCCAGCTCCCCCCCCTCCCCCCAGGGTCGAAATGTCAAGAAGCATTGGGCCCCAACTTCCTTACCGCTCAGGGCCCCAAAACGGTTTGATCCGCCACTGCCTGTTATATCTATTGATGAACATTTGTTGCCTCTCTGGCATTAATTTTGAAAATGAAATGGAAAACAAATTTTAGTTTGTTGAATAAAACACCGACAAAAAAAACAGAAATAATGTCTAATTCACTAAAATTCAGACAAAACTATTATAGACCAGAACTCCTGTACAAGTCATGGGTGCTGTACCTGGGATGATTGTACATCATTCGAAAAGTATTTTTGTGGCTATATGATAACAAAAATAAAAAAATTTAAATATGATCATTTTACCATAAAAATTCAAATAATTGCATGTCAGGGGTAACTGAACTGTTAAAAGAATATCTAAAATTGTTTTAGGATGGTCTTACAGTTATGATATATGAAGCAATTTTCTACCCAGTGAAAAACTATGTAAAAGTTATCGTTAAAACATGAAAAAATTTGTGAAGATGTTTTTTAATTATCTTCAACTTTGTACAACATCATTTTTATCCATCTCTTCAACTTTTTTAGTAATTCTTAAAAAATAAGTGGTCTTATTGACCTGTTAGGCACTGTATGGGGGGGTCAGTCGGTTATACGTTACGTAATTTGTAGGGGGGGGGAGGTTAACCAAACGTTACGTTTTGTTACACTGGGGGGGGAGGGGGTCTAAAAATCACAATTTTAGCGTTACATAATTGATGGATAGCCCCAAAGCTGTCCATAAAAAGGGTTCATATTTTGTCAATAGAGCTTTCTGCAGGTTTTGCAGCTTTGCTGGTTGCAGCTTTATGCCATAGTTGTTCCTCCATGTTGGACAAGAATAATTGATTAAGGTCCTTCAATACAGATTTAGTTAATTCAAATCGTAACATATTTTTTATAAGCGCTGTCTTTCGATCATTCCGAATGGATGGCTTCGTTGCAGTTACGGAAGGCGAGTTTTGTACAAAAATGTCACAGGACGTCCAAGATATTTTTCATTTCCGACGGACAATCTGAGCCCTGGATTCAATTTAATCACAACGATAAAACCATCAGACAAGCCTTGGATTTCTCGTTAGTTTCTAGATTGATCTCGCAAGTATTAGAAGGGTCCTATTACATCGTTGGGTGGTCGTAGACTGTCCTTTATAAGACATTTTCGTGTTTCTTCAGAAGTAAGAAGATACAGCTTAAAAAGGTACAGCTTGTAGAAGTTAGCAATGTGTATGTCTTACAATACTCAACTGTTTTGCTTAGGAATAATGCTTATAGAATCAATGAATCTTATACTACAGTTACCCGAATGTTTTTATTTCATCATCATTATTGTTTGGAAAAGGATGGATCATTAGGGCATAGAATCTTCGCATCACAAATCTCGAAAATCAGTCTTTTTCGACGCATTTTTTAATAATGTTTTTATTTTTGTTTTGTTCTGTTCTGTTGTATTTTTTTCACGTAATTTAAACAATGTGCTGTTCTCATAATATATTTTGTTTCTTTTTCTATCTTAATACTGTTTTTTTTATACATTTGATTTTCGAATGACTTGCAAATCATGACAACATATTAATTCTTGTTAATTATTAAGTTAATCTGTTCAACGTTTATTCAAAATTGTAGTAATTACAGTTACAAACAATTAAATGAATTCGAAGAAATCGTTGAGAATCAGCTCAAATTACTTACTTACTTATCATACGTGACAACCGTACACAACGGTCTTGGTCTGTTGCCAAAGTGCTCAATAATGGTCACGGTCGAGCTCCGTCGACTTCTTATCTAGAAGTCTCATTGTGTCTTTCGAATTAGAGCTGGGCCGTCAGGTAATATTCTAATGACATGACCAGCAAACCGGAGGCTGAGGTATCTAATTTTTAGCACGATGGCGATCCCCGTCTAGCTGATATAGTTCGTTACTTTTAGTGGTTTATCTTTTGTTCTTCAACATATACGGGGCCAAACACTTTTTGGAGCATCTTTCTGACAATCGAAACTAAGAGAGTTTTGTAATTTTTGGTTCTGTCTTTCTGACACCAGATAGGTGAAGCTTTGGACGACTTTAAAAGTGCAATACATCATCGCTGCGTGTGTCAGTATGTGTTTAGAAACAGTTCAAATGAGATACAATTAAATAATACACAGAGGTGTATTATTTGTTATAAGTCACTTTATTTCACAACGTATTTAATTTATTTCTAATTCTAACAACTGTTCTTTAATATATTAATTATTTAATTTGTTCACGTCAAGAACTTGAATAATCTTTTCACAGAGAAAATAATATTTTTAATTAAAAAAAAGGTTATAAGAAAGTATAACAAAGAATATTGTGAAAAAAAAGAATAGTTGAATGTTGTTATTTGAATTCTTTACATAAAAAAAAATTATTTCAAATTTCATACAAAATGCGATCAAGCGATCAATTGGTTGGTTGCGATGCAACGAAAATAAAAAAGTTTCTACTTGTGCATTATGAATATCATATTTCACCTTCAATTAGCAATTGCCATGATTTGCCTTTCAGTCCTTTCAAACACATACAACGCTAATGGTGGTGGTAGAATGTACTGTCCATTCAAATCCATTGCCAGTGTATATCCTTTTCATGCAATCCGAGATGTTATTGCCAGTGACAGTTCCGGCCGAACTGTTACGTGTTTATCGGTGTTTTGGAATTCATTTTTAGTGCAATTCTGTTGCATACGGGTTCGTGTTGGGATTGTTTATTGTTTAATCAACAATTAACAACTAGCACAACTGACAGCCATATCCATTAGAAACGGTGGTTGCACTTTTACATTTAAATGTGCTTTCGCAAATGCGCTGCTATAGCTAGTGGAAGCTAGTGAGATCTGCAAAATTGGATGCATTTTTTTGTGCCATGTTTTATGTTTCCATGTTACCATTCTGCTGCACTGCTGTTAGTTCGATTAATCGTGTTATCGCTATTGACAGTCGAACGTACAGAACGTTTCGAAAATTAGAGATACTGTCATTTAATTGAGATACGTTTGTTCCTCGCTGTACAGTACAATCCACGACCAACGAGAGCTGGACGCAGCTGTTCGACAAGAAGCAACCAAACACATCAATTACAGCGCAATCGGAAGGCAGAAGATGATTTTATTTCCCCCTTTTCTTTGGTATTGGTTCAACGTTATCATGTACCTTGAAGGTGAAAAGCGTTTGAGCGAATGCATTACCCAGGTAACGAAGCGATACATCCACAGGCTGCACTTGCAAACAGACGTATAATTTCGTACCGCAGTTTTGATGATTGTTGCTCTAGCCCTGCTAGTCCTTCCGCCCTCGTCCAGGAATGTTTTTTCATGGCGGCTCTTTGTCGAGACGTCAAACCATCAAACTTGAGCCTGGGCGACCGACTGGCGGGAATGATTAATCTTCGAATTCGTGCACCGTACGCTCCGCTCAAAGCATTACCCACAACTGTTGATGCTTTCAGGTTTCCGTCCAGGTACGATCCTTCGGGGGGTTGCAAGATCGAGGAACTTCCAAAATAGCTGCAATAGCGAACGGACCCGAACCCGTCCTGCACATAAGCCTTTTGCGACGTCAAAATTCACGAGGAAAAAAGCTGCATGTAGCGCTAAGAAAACTAGCGGCATTTACGACCGGTTTCCCATGCTCCACCGCATTGCAAGACCCTTTGCTCGCGCAACAATCGATCGCATTGTTTTCGGCGGTTTTCGGCGAAACGAAACGATCATTATGGTGCACCCTGGCACGACCAGACCAGTTTCCTTTTGGTGGACGGATGTGTGGCTCCTTTGCCAGTTTGGTGGTTAACGCGTGGCTGAAGATGGCAGGGAAAGTGGTGCCCGGGTAACGGAGAAGATGAAAAGCAATTGCAATTCTTCTCCTCTCTCGCATTGCAATCTCGAATGCATCTTGCACGATCTTTCACCACCGTTCACCGCGCCCATCGTCAACCCCTATGGTGTATTAAATCGCCCCAAAACAAAGCCTTGAAATGGTTGCTTGTACACTAAAACCCAAAAAAAAAACACTGTACACCGAACCCTGTGTCCCATTTGGAAAAAATAGGAGCCTCAAACTGCAACTGCTGCCACGTACGCTGGAACGGTTCGGTTGTGTTGTGGCCATCTTTTTTCTTTTTGAGGGGCTATGGTGTCCTGAATTGCTAGCTTTTTTTGAAAGATCGAAGACAAGCAGTTTTTGGGAAAGTGCTTTGAGGCTCGAACAGAGCGAGGATGGATGCATGTGTCGGGACGGCCGGCCTGAGTCGAGAGTTGCCCCCAGGCGATGGGGAGAGGTCATACATGGCGTGGAAAGGAAAGTCATTCGTTCAGCTATCGTTCACCGACACGCCAACAAGGATGCTGAGGCGGAGTGTTGGCAGCAAAGCGAACTTTTGAAGCGATTTAGTTTACGGTACGGTGTGGCGCATAAGTTTACGAGCTTTTAAATTGCGCATGGAAAAGGCATGCTGACATGATGTTAGGGCTAAAGAAGTGTCTTTTGTGTTTATACCGGATAATAAAATTTTATTACCATCTCTATAAAAAAGGGGCAATAATAACAAACTTAATTTTAAATATTTGTTTGCCTTGTAAACGAGTTATAACTATAATTGAAATAGAATTTAGCAAATAAACAAATCACTCCTACAACATACTTGAAAATAGCTCCTAAAGGAAGATAAATAGAGCATAATCTATCAGCTTGAAGCCCATAGAAGGTGTCTTATGTGTTTCAGAATACCAACAATACTAATTGTTAATGATATAATTTACGAGTTGTCTTTTTTTATTCATATAGAACGGCCTGGCCGTATTGCTTTACGAGTTGTCTTTACAATAATGAAATATGTATTTTTTTTATTTTACTGATACAAACAATAATAATTAAAAAAAAAATCAACCTGTGACCAATATAAGCTTCATTCTCTTATGAACTTTTCATAACTAAAACAAGAGTTTAGTTAGGGACTGATCATCGTTTGCTTATCAAGGAAGACATTTTTTAAGTTAAAAATCGATTCCTATATGGCCTATAATTTTGTCGAAAATTTGACCATGAAATGCGAAGCAAAAACTGTGTGTATGAAACTTTCAAAGTAGTCTACGAAAAATACGAAAAGATAGCGACAGTAAAGAATCTCTCTTTGTAATTGAACTAGACGGCTTTTGCGATATGTACCTAATCTGGTTTAAACACTGATTTACGCAGGGGTAATGTACAGATAGGTGATTGCGCACCTTCGAAGTCGTCCAAAACTTCACCTATCTGGGGTCAAAAGTCAGCACCGACAGCAACATAGTCGTTGAATTTCGCACAAGGGTGCTGACTGCCAACCGCTCCGTACTTCAGCCTGAAGAAACTTCTCCACTCAAAATACCTGTCGCGACAGACGAAGCTGGGACTGTATATAGAACCTTTATAGTCCCAGTACTCATATACGCCTCTGAGACATGAACTCTGTCCAAAACTGACGAAACCCTCTTAGCTGCATCTGCGAGAGAAAGATACTCAAAAGGATTTTTGGCTCCGTATGTGTGGAGGAGCTCTACAAGCTGTACGATGATCTGACTATCGTGCAGCGAATTAGGCTCGCCAATCTCCGGTGGGCTGGTCATGTTATGAGAATGGCACCGGACGACCCAGCCCGTAAAGTCCTTTTAGGCCGTTCACATGGACAGAGGAGGCGTGATAGAACCAAACTGAGATTGAGTGATGGTATTGATGCGTCCGCTAGAATGGATAAGATGTTGGATTGGCTGACGACGGCGCTAGACCATGAGCGGTATCGAGGCTTTTTGCAGCAGACCAAAACCGCGAAGCGCTCGTACTATTTTGTCGAGATTCCATCAATTAATTTGATTAGTTTCCATTTAATACAAAGTGTTAAGCTTTAATTGCCACTGCTCTTGTTTTGTTTTCATTTTTCAGTTTTGTTTTTTGCACTGTAAATTGGATGCTACTTGTATTTTTACGCCTTTGATTTAGTAGATATTTTTTATGTAAATATTATTTGTGACGGGTTTTATTATATTTATCTTTCCATTTGCTTTTTAGAATATTTTGTTTTGCGTTTGTTAATGAATACATTACTGTTATACATTTAATTGTGTACTGTTGAACGTTCATTACAAAATTAAGAGTTTATGAAGAAATCGATTCAATATTTTTATTTATCTTTCGTAAATTCCACTTTAGTCATTTAAATATTTAAATTGTTTTTCTTGATTTATATTTACAATAAAGTTTAGTGCGTAAATATTGGTATACACTTTCCACTTCGGCTATATGCTTAATGTCATCAGAATAGTTATTCTAGTTTTGGGATGTTTTTTTCAGAAACAGAAATATAAAAACTAGATTATCTAAAGTTTTCCTAACATAGTGAAAGGTCTTAAATAGATTTATTATAGTTCACAATTCTTTATCTCAATAATATAATAATCCCTATGATTCATGTTCTTAGGTAATAAGAAATTTCCAGAATACAATTCCACTGCTGACGCTTTTCCTTTTGGTACTACGGGTTTTGAAGATCTTGTTACTGATACAATATTCATTATTACTATCAAATAATCGAATGGAGGAAAAAAAACTTCATAATAAATATGTCATTTTATAATAATTAGTTTGTCTTATTTGGCGCTACAAACTATAAAACTTTTGGTAATTTCTGATTTAGTTGACGTAGTTTGTTGTCCGTAAATTTGAACAAATTAAGAGAGAATTAAGAATTAAGAATTAATAAGAGTGCTGCTTCTCTTATGCAACCAAGCTGCAAACAAGTTAAACATATTATAAAGTGACAACAACATATCATTCTTACATACAAAAATAATCGTAATTTCGAAATATTCTGTTCTGACAGAACTTAGTCTGCTTTTCAATTTAAATGGATATAGTTTTTGGTGTCATCTTTTGTGAAACATAACCTGATAGAAATTTTAAAACCTAAAGCTTAAAGTAAGCTAAAAAAAAACTTTCTGTTTACATAACCAATTCATCGCAACATAAATACGCAAAATAAATAAGTTCTTAAATAAGTTTGAATTTATTTATTTTTTTTTTATTTATTTATCCATTATTACGACATGGTGCCGAAGTTTGAATTTATATCGAATTGAAGAATAATACCAAAATAAGGATTAAAAAAAAGCATTTACTGCTACACGAAAACCAAACATAAAAACTAGTTCAAGCTCATAGAGCACATGCCCACATGTTTAGTTCCACCCGTGGGCTTTTACCCAATCATAGTGGCCTAGCGGAAAGCTCCAGAAACTTCAATGCTATAAAAGCGACAAAAGCTAGTGAAACTATCACTAGCGAACTAGCAACTATGCTTTCACTGTTGAATACAAAATTTGTTTTCGAGATGTTTATTTTTGATTTGATTGATGTTTGATTTTTTTGTAAAGCTTTCTTTTTCTCCTTATTTTAAACTCCCAATACACTGCTTAACTATGAACCATTTCGCGGAAATACACTGCATAGAGGAAACCCGGATATAACGACACGGGACAGAGAAAAGCACCGAAGAAACAACCAACACACACACACACGCACACTATCCCAAAGTTCAGCAAATAATCGAAACGAGACAATGAACCTTTCGTGTTTTTTTTTGGTGGTTGTGAGCCTTCCGATCCTTACGCTGGGAATGGGTTTGATTTTCGGGTGCTGCACTGTTGGAGAGTATCGAAGCCAGTTTCCTTCGGTCCATTGCATCGAGAAAGATGCAAAGCAAGAAAAAAAGCACACACACACACACACGGGGGGAGATAAATAGAGAAACAAACCTGGTTCACCGAAGATCGCCACTATAACGAACATAGCGAACGTCTCGCCCTTCGAGGCACATCTCTTGCGTTACCGTTGCTGCGTCTCTGTAGTTCAACGACGATGCCAAAGGTTTTGCTTTGATGGTTGTGTCCTGCTCGCACCGCCGAAAAGCTCCGCAGGAATCAATCCGCAGCAAGAAACGTGAACGTACACGGACAATCCTCATTACGCGGCTTCAATTTCGGGTGATCCAAAAACCGACCGATGGCTATTCTTGGCCCTTCTCTTCTCACGCTGTTTCCTAAAAATGCTGCAAATCGGTATATCCGCTCCCGGGTCCCGCACACCAGCAACCAGCACACCAGCAATTACCGTGTCCTCACCGCAAGTACTGAGCCGTGAGCAGCTCGCGTTCTTTGGTCGAATCCATTTTTCCTTTTTTTTTCCCCGTCCCCGTATCAAATCCATCGTTATTCTTTAGCTTTCTTTTTATGCTCGATACATTCGCGGCACTTCATCTTGCTTGCTCTTGCTTCTTGAGGTTTCGTTTGCATCCTCAGTCTTTTTATTTTCTTTTGGGGGTAGCAACCGCTGTAGCACTTGTATCCCCTTTAAACAGAGATAGAAAACTTCCCGAAAAATCCTTTTGCCGTGTGCTTGGTCGTGCCTGTAAAAGCCAAACCACGGGCTACAAAAAAAAGGGCACGGGAATAAAAGGGAATCAAACATTAACGAAAAATAATGCGTTCCGTGTTGGAAGAGGCCAAACAGCCGAAAAAAAAAATTGGAGCCCGGAACGTAAAATGCAACAACCACCACCATCACCGTTGGGCTTTCGGTACGCTTTTAATGGTGTTGGTACGCGTATGAAGCTGGACGAACCAGGTCCACAGCTTTGTGCCTTCTTCCCTTCTTCAACTCTCACTTCTTGCACCCCCCTTTTTTCGTCCCATCCATAGGGTACCGAAGGGAAGAGTTCCCTTTTTGGAGGAATAGTTAAAATTTTATTTTCAACATTTGATGCGAACGAAGCGATTAAACATGCAGCAGTAGGTGTTTCGCCATTATTATTGTTATTATTGTGGCAGTGAGATTTTTAGGGTGCAACCACTGGTCGTCCCACTCTCTGTTATGGCAGAGCGGTGCCGTGTGCCTCTACTTCGGTCTGTGTGTGTGTGTATGTGTTTTTTTTTCGGGGGTAGGAAAATGATGGAAAATAAAAGTTTCAATACCGCCCCGCCTCATCACCCATCGGCCACATTTGGCCTGGGCGAAGGTTTGCCGATACCCCGTTCCCCCAACTTGCCGTTTTCTGGAACCGTTTTCCTACTCTTTTACGCTAAACCCACCCTGCCGGTGGTACATAATATGAAATTTATAATTAGTTACTCTATGTGCGTCAGTGGCGGCTACAAAGCAAACGGGGAGAAAAAGCGAGCAAATGGCCATAATAATAATGCTGGGCTGCATCCCATCACCATCCCGGGACCGATTTGGGTCCCATCGTCTATGTGTGTGCCCGGCTGCACAGATCCTTCACCGACGCTTACTGACACGACCCAACCTTGACGAATTGTGGCGCAGATGTGAATTTTTTGGGCGGATATAATTATCCGAAAATGCCTCCCTCCGTGCATTAAGACCCAACCCCGTCGAGCAGGTCGTCCGGGTCCGGTGGCGCTGGCAGTGTGTGTGGAAAAGCGAGAGATAAAATAAAATAATATAACTAAAATAAAATTAAAAAAAAACCATTCACACACACACGCACACGTACGCATTGCTATCAGCAGCAACAACACACAGAAGCAAATGCATAATAAAACCCTTCAGCTTCCATCTCCCCCGAGCCTGCCTCATCATGTCTCGCCTCGTTGAGCGGCCTGTCACCGATTTGCGCCTCATGGAGTTTTTCCGATTTTCCCCAAAAAATAAAATAGATAAAATACGGTGCCTGCCCCAAAAATAAAAAAAAAACAAGAACGAGAGCGAGAAAAAACCAACCAAACAAAAAAAAAAGCATACAACACACCTATCACCATGTACACAAAATAAAATGCATCCGAAATTCCACCCTTGGCCTTCCCTATCACCCACCCTGGCTGCTGGTACGTTCCTCTTGTTTGGGCCACTCATTCCGATACACCAGACACGCACTAACGCATGCACAAAATATCGTTCCATCGTGAAAAATAAAATAAACCACCCTCCTCCGTCCCTCCGCGCATTTTCTCTGGCTGGCTCGGGTGGCCCAAGCAACGACAAAAAAAAAACAACCCAAATCGAACAAAAAAAAAAAGGACGCAAAACCACCACCCAATTAGTTTCGTCGCCTACACCGAACACCCACTGCCACCCATGCCAGAGATTATATTTTACCCTGGTCATGGATAATAATGAGACAAAAAGAGAACGCCAGCGAGTGGGTAAAACAAAAACAAAAAAAACGGGGAAATTATAATCGCTTGCGCTGTATATGGTGGTGTGTGTGTGTGTGGGTAGGTGTAAAATCCAATTTTTTTCTATTGCTTATTTCAAAGTAAAACTGCCAAAGATTTTGACTTAATAAATTTAACAACTTATCGAAAACGATCAGCATCAAATCCTATTCGCCGTGCGGTACTGAAGCTTAGTTCCCCATAAACGATGCTGTAGTACAAGCAAAAAGTATAAAAACAAAGAAAACAGCTACCATTTTAAATAATAAAATTAGTATCAATTGTATCGGTTTTAACAAAACCAAATAAAAATATGCAATCCTAACGATTTAGGTGAAACGCGGGTTTTTTGTTTTGTAGTTGATTCCTGAGTGCCGTACTACAGTGATGGGCAAAACAGTAGGACTTTTCAGACAACAGATATGTGACATTTTTGTTTTGATATTTATGTTTGCTATGCACCGGGGCGGCCCGGTGGTGATGCGACAGCGGCGCCGGTCTTCACACGGCAGGACCGGGGTTCAAGTCTCATCTGGGCTGTTCCCCCATAGTGAGGATTGATTAACCAACTATGCGGTATCAAGTAGTCTAGTTAGCCAGAAATGGCAGGCATGACCTTAAGAGGTCGTTAGGCCAAGAAAGAAGAAGAAGAAGTTTGCTATAACGTTTTTAACATTTGGAAAAAGTAATAGTAATTTTAATAATAGCAATAGCAAGCAATTGCTTATTAGATTGTAGGCGCATATTTTAGTTCGACATCAGGGGCACGATTTTTACCCGGTCTCTTCAATTCCTTGGCTTCGCGGATGACATCGACGTTATCGGGAAATACTAACAGGCCGTTAGTATTGGATTGACGTTCAATGCGACGAAGACAATATACCTGCTTGCCGGGGACTCTGACCGCAATAGAGCACGACTCGGAAGCAGAGTATTAGTTGACGGCGACGATCTTGAGGTAGTAGAATCCGAAGGAGAATTGTTGAGGGAATCGTGCCTACTACAGGCTCCACAAACTCCTGAGATCCCGAAAACTCCAATAACGCACGAAATGTGACATATATCGCACACTGATACGGCCGGTAGCCCTTTACGGGCACGAGTCTTGGACTATGCTGGCGGAAGACCCAATGCACTCGCCATTTCCGAGAAGCGGATGATGAGGATGCCGAACTCATGCCCTGCCACGAAGGTTTCGGGCACACGCATGAGTTCGCCACGAAGGTTTCCGTTCGGCACGAGGCGTAGAGGAGCACAGCGAGCTCGTTAGCTAAATCAAGTGGAGTCAGACCTGAGGGAGATCCGATACAGTCAAGGGTGAAGGAGTGCAGACATGGAACGAGTTTCCTGGAAACGGATTGGACACCAGGCCATGTCTATTAGACGTGCCCCCCAGGAGCTAAGATGATTCCGTCGACTTGTCACTGTCAGCATTCACTGAAACTCAAACTCAAGGATTTGTCGTGAATAATCTGAAGCTTTCTTTTGCCACTCCAGCGTTGACAAAACTGTTCAACAAATTTCTGCAGTTGGGAAGCTTCCAGCTTATTTATATCTTCATGGATGCTTAGTGTGTATAAAAAGTCGGATAGGAGTGAAATAGCTAACTATAGGGAAATTTTAGAATTGTTAAAAGCTAGTTAAAAACGTGCAGTGGAGAAACATCTTGTCAGCTTTCTGTACAATTATTTCTTCAGTTTTGACAAAAACTTTTGATAGAAATAATCATTCTGTTGAACTGGCTAAACTAATAAAATACGGAGTAAACAGGCACCTAGTTTACTGGCTCAATAGCTTTTCATCCAATCGATCAATTAAATTAAAAATAGGAGCATCTCTTTTCTCTGCTGTTTCGAACACGTCACGAGTGTATCGCAAGAAAACATCAACCGATATTGCTTCCGTTTGACTTTGGAGAAGAGCCTTTTTTTGTTAACGGGGAGGGAACCTTCAAAAGATACCCACCAAGAAGAACTTGTTGCGGCAAATAATGTCCTCCGAGATGGGTTATGTGGGATTCTACGTGACATCTGGCCCGTAAGGTGAACCAGGCAGCCGATGGGACCCAACTAAACCCACTCCTCGATTTGATCAGAACCATGCCGATGCGCTGATGTTCGTAGTACTCCATGCAGGGACAGACACTGGAGAAGAGCCTGAGGATGTTCAGAGTACCAAATCTGTAACCTGTGCTGTTGCAAAAGGAGATCCACCTATAGAAATCAACTGGATATTAAGTGATAGTAAACGAGGATTGGTCAAAAGATTAGTGTCCTATCAATAGAGTCGGTGCAGGCACATCACGCCGGAAACTATGCATGTGTTGCTAGAAATCGTACCTCAGAGATGAAGGTGGTTGGTAAAGGAAATTGCTCTTCAATGTATTCATTAATCAAAACTGCTCAGTAGAATTCATGGTTCATGGTTTATGAGGGTAATATCTCTGAATGTAATGTCGTTACGTTTGACCATTAATGTTTGACTGTAAATTAACCGATTGTAGGGTTCCTCGATGTAATAAGGTTTCGATGATTTCGATGTGGCTCAAGATAGCAAGCTAAGTTTCCAAAACAACTCGAATTGACAATTTCCATTGTTCTTGTTTTCGTCATTCGAGTTTGTAAAGTTGTTTTTGATCCGTTTTGTTTTAAATCCTTACACTGTTAGTTGGTTCGTGCAACCAGTCAGTTTGCTGGTATAGTTTGGTCAACACGACAACAAATTAAGAAAGTTAGACTAGAAGATATTGTATCGTCTACCTTCGTCTAATCATCCCCCTGTACAATTGTCTCCTGTCCTAAATATCGGAATAGTTGTTTATTTTTTGGACTGGAATCGTTAGTACATAGAACAGTGACGTTACAATCCATTTTACTTCACGACATCATTTCCGGCATTATTGACCGTGTCATTCTTAATAAAATTAATTTAGTAACTCCAGGTAAACAGATACGATCAAGCGTATCAAGAGCACGGAAGGAGAGCGAGCTTAAGGCCGAGGGTAACGGGATTTTAGGTTCTCATGAGTGTTTATGACATTTTCTCGCTTTGTGATTGCTTTCGCGAAAGCCTGGCATGTGGTAAAGCTACGACACAGTTCGACATTGAAATCTACAAGGGCTGACAATAAAGTAAGGTCTCCAACACTGCAACTTCGCCGGATCACGCGCTAGGCGAAATCTGGCAACACTGCCGTGTTCCTTGGTTCCCCCACTACCAGTTTGCTGCTGGGTGAGGCTTCCCCGACCGCTCAGTCTTGGCTGAGCAGCCGTCAACGATGGAGGTACCCCTCGCGTCAGCGTCCAAGTGCGAATTGCGTTCTGTAATACGTTTTTTGAGTGCGAAAAAGGTGACACCTATTGAAATCTATCGTCAACTAGTTAAAGTTTACGGGGAAAAGTGTATGGACATAAAAAACGTGCGTAAGTGAAGTCGCGAGTTCAATTCCGGGCGCACTAATGTTCACGACGAGGAGAGAAGTGGCCGACCGTCGGTCTCGGATGCGATTGTTCAAGCAGTGGAGGCAGCAATGCTCAAAAACCGCCGTGCGACAATTAGGGACTTGGAAGAGAAGCTTGGAGGAGTGTGTAGCAGCGAAACAATCCGTCATATCCTTGTGAACAACTTGCAGTATCACAAAGTTTCTGCCCGATGGGTGCCGAAACAGCTGACCGAAGACCACATGAAGCGGCGCGTGGAATGTGCGACCAAAGTTGTGGCCCGTTTTGAAGAGGAAGGCCCCAAGTGACTACCACATGTTCCCCGCCCTGAAAAAACATCTCGGAGGGAAGAAGTTTGAAAGTGATGCGGAGGTTCAGTAAGAGGTCAACACCTGGCTGCGCGAGGCGGACGGAGAGTGGTATTCTGCCGGCATAGACAAGTTCATCGTGCGGATGCGCAAGGTGTTGGAAAAAATGGCGATTATTTAGAAAAGTAGCCAAGACCTTGGCCTTTCCAACGGTGTATCGCTTTTTGTAAATAAATGTCATTTTCTATGAAAAAAAAAAATTGGAGACCTTACTTTATTGTCAGCCCTCGTATGTTTGAAGTTAAAAAAATTTCGCGGCATTTAAAGAGGACAATCTAACTTATGTGACACGCAGTGTAACATCTGCAAACTTAGGGTGTCCGTAAAGTCAGCATCAATCCGTCAAATCATAGCCTGAGTACTACCTGGCACGAACATGATTGGGTTATTAACGATAAGATTGTTGTCCAACCAGATCCCCAAGTCTTTTTTTCTTCCTTTTCTTTGGTACTACAACTTTGAGAGGTTTCGGCCTGCCATTTCTCCCTTTCTTTGTCTTAATTCTATCGGTCGTTGGATTATCAGTCGGAGGTGCGGGAAGCAGGTCAGGATAGTCCTTCCTGGTATGTTATGTTGTATTTTAAACTCTACTCAATTGTCCTCTTTGGTTGTCTCATTTAATTTGGTAATATTGGGATCAGAATGGCAAAAAGTGAAGCGGAGTCAGTTTCCTGATCGATGTGATAAGATTATCTTTTTCCCAAGATCTCCAACTAGAAAAATTAAAAAAAATACACTAAGCTGTTTCGATAAACATACTTACACCTTTACAAAATAAAGCAGTCGTATTCTACCGTTCATCACTGTTGCACGCATGCAGCTACACCTCATTTTCCGCACGCCTTATCGGCCATGACGCTGCTGCCGGTGGTGGAATCCCAATAATCAGTTAATCGAAAAAATGAACGAGAATAATAGCCGAAAACAAGAGTGCACAATCAATTGCAGTGCATTTGATAGCACATGCTTTGACAACCATCGTTTGACCCATACTGCCGTGCGGAGATATACACGGCACAGACACAAAAAACAAGGGTGCCTCTCACACCCGAAACCTGCGTGCGTGTCGAAATGTATAAAAATGGAAGGCAAAAAAAGGAAAACAAACAAAAAAAAACATACGCACACATGTAGCATATGCAATTGCAAATGCAACGCAACAAAAAAAAAACCACACACCAAAACAAAACAAAACAACTCAAACATTCTACATATCATATTATATGCGTTTCTATTTGTTTCTTTGCATCTCTCGCTCGCTCTCGTTCTCTTCTCTTTCTGTTTTCTCTTTTATTTGTATGTTGTTTCATTCCTTTTTCGTGTCTCCTGTTTTCTCCCACCCCTACCACAGGCCACAGCTACTTATGCCACACTTTACATGTTAACTATCTTTTTTTTTTTTGTTTGGCACTCGCATCGCTGCATTTCGGTGCATTTTTCGTAGGGTAGTGTTTGTGTGCGACCCTTTTTTTCCCCCATTTCGTGTTGTCTCACACCTCGGCCACCGGGTCGTCATCATTTCGTCTATTTCATTTTTATCGAATCGAAGCTTTTCCCTCCTAACCCCACGCACTGTGGGTCCGGTCGTGCGTGTGTGTGTGTGTGACGGTAGTGCGATCGCGGAGGAGGTCAAAGTGTGATGCAGGTTTTTGTTGTTCTCTTTCGCACCGGCGAACAGGTTACTGGGCTGCTTATTTTTTAAACTCCCATTTTCCACCTCCATCCCCTTCTTCCCCACCTCCCCCTCCCCCATCGGAAGCAGGCGGATGGCCAGTTTGACTATTCGGCAACAAATTGAATGTGCAACACAAAATGCAACCACGACTGCCTTTTTTTTTTGGTGGTCCACCCGGGTGTGAAAGTGAGAGCAATGCAGTTGCCGATTTATCTTCTTTTGGCGTTTGCGTTGGGGGTTACCGTTGCCGGCCATAATCGAAATCGGAGGCGGAGGAAATGGATGGAAAAAATAACTAAAAATTTGTGTTTTTCCAAAATTTTTATTCCACCTGGGTTGTCCACAGGACATCCACAAACGCACACGCGCATACGGGTGTGCCCTTCACCCCACCACTCCCACTCCATCCAGCCTCCTCTCTTTCTATCCCAATTATCCTTTCGATTGTTCGGGTTGGGACAGGAGTTAAAAGCAAAATGATGAAGAACAAAATAGCAGCAACAAGAAAAAAAAAAGGATTGTCGGAAAAATAAACCATTCTACCACACACGCACACAAACACTGGGCACTGTTAGTACTTCCCCCCCCCCCCAAACCAGAAGCGGCCGGTTTAATCTCCACCAAATTATTATGTGATATCAAACACGCTCCATACCCGTAAACACACACACACACACACACACGTGGATAAGCTGGACCGCGAGGATCGAAAACGGGGGACGATCGGAAAAGTGTGGCTGAGGTCAAGGGCTTTCCCATGCTTGTGCACATGCAATTTTGAGCAGCTTTTGATGCTTTTGCTATTGTTCCGTTCGACGGTCCACCTTACCCACACCCGGCTGCACCTGATTAAAGCCTTTTTTGCTTATTTCTATTGGATCATGCTGTGGAGTTGTTTTCGTTTTTTGTATGTTGCATGATTTTAAATATAATTTTTTTTTCGATGCACCCTATGTCCACCATGCGTATATTTGATTCTTTTTATTTGATTTTGTTTTGCCTCATTTTATCCTCCCTATCCCCACGTTTTTTTTCCACCATGTGTTGTGTTATGTTTTGTTGCATTTCATCATAGTGTGTTTTTGTTTCGGGTTGGGAGCATATTTTTTAGTTTTGTTTTGGTCGGTTAATGTTTTATTTTCATACCCGTGCTCCTCTTTCTGCTGTGTGTTTTCCCCGACACGACACGGCATGTATATCAAATTTACTTTCTAGTCCAATCGGACGGATCGGCCCCAAAGCGACGCCGGACCACGCCAACTATCTCATTTGATGCTCATCCCGCACAGCCATTTCCGTACCGTTGCACACTTGGCCAAACGCCGGTCCGAAAATCCGTCACGCTCGAACAAATACCCATGCACTATGAATGCATTTTCTATCGCATAATCAAAACCCCACACACCGGGGGCGATCCATCATTATTCTCTCCCCAGAACGGGGGCACATACAAAACTGTTCGGATTTTGGGAGCTGTTAGGGAGATGGGCGATGAAATGGCTTGGTGTGGAGACACGGTGGTAGGGAGCCAAATACCACTTACTCAAACACATTCAATGCAGAAACCTATTACATATTTTCTACCACACCATTAGCATCGTTGGCACTTAATGATATTTTTTGACAGCGCAGAGTGCCTAAAAGTTATTCTCGCATTACAATATTAACGGGTGTTTCGGTGGAGAGTTTTCATAAACAAGGTACTATATTTTAAGAGACAGGAAATTGCTTCCAAAACATATTCAAGTAGCCCAAAACACTCAAATCTGGGAAAAAGTTAAGCGAAAATTATAACAACACCAATGTAACGCTATGTAATCCTTTGCTACAGAAAACATCCAGAATGTAAATAATTTTTTTTACAAAAAGGTTTTGTTTTAGAAGTTGCCTCGTAGAATTGTTTTTGAGGTTACTAACACTAATACTGGAATCTACTGAGAGATTTATACTGTTGTACGCATTAGTCACTTTGAGAAGAGGTTAATTCGCAACAAATTCAGTTGATCTAAATTCTATGTAGAAAAGTGGTCGGGACCTTAAGTGCCTGCTAGGTGCCTGATAGTTGATTTTACTAATAATTTACGGGGCGTCGATTATTCCAGTGGTCAGCTTATGAAAAAAAACTGAGTCGTCATTTGTCTATGTTGAAGAGATTTCAGTCCGAATAGAAGGCACTTAGCACGATAGGAAGGATATGATGCCTCACGGGACCACGGTAGCTAGTTAAATAGTGTGCGAGTAAATTAATTCCGGATATGATTCCGGTGATGGAGTCCAAATAATACTGGCAAATTCTAGTGTCGGTCTAACTATTGTACATAACATAGAGATTTTAAGCTGTAAGGGTCCTTAAAATCTTCGCCCACGCGTAAAACAAAGCCTAATAACGCTGACAGTGACCTAGAATAGAACGATATTACAGAACATTTATTGACGTTGGCACTCATCAGGTTTAAGGAACATCACGATAAAAAGACAAACAGACAGTTTTGAAGGACAGCACAGTCGTCAGGATCAGAAACAGGCATAAATATTTTCAAGTCGTCAGCATAAAGTAGTTTGAAGCAATCGGGAAGCACATTGGCTATGCCGTTAATAAAGATGACAAACAGCAGAGGTCCGAGAATGCTGCCTTGTGGTACTCCCGAAATGTTGGTAAATGGTGCGGATAACGATCCCTTGATCTTTACTAATATGCTGCGATTGGTTAAATAACTAAAGATCCATTGAACTAAAGCATCATTTACTCCGTATTTAATGAGCTTAGCTAGCAGTAATGAATGATCCACAGTTTCGAAGGCAGCATGAAAGCCTGTGTAAACAACATCAACTTGTTTACCTATCCGATTCCGTAAAAATCCATGTTGTTCTGTAGAGATGATGTGCTTGAATCCACTGAACAGGTGCCGAGAAACGAGGATCTCAAGGATTTTACTGCAAACACATAGCATGGAGATGCCACGATAGTGCGTTATATTATAAGTGCGTCCATAGCATGGAGACGCGTCCGACCACTTAGTATGTAAGCAAATCAATGTTCCGTTTTTGCATCGTTAAGCCGCGAACGGCGGACGATTTAATAAACAATAATAATAATAATAATAATAATTATTTTTATCAGCCTTCTTATGAACCGAAAACATGATGGCAGATTTCCAGCGATGAAGGAAGCATTTCTACTGCAGAAAGTTGTTAAAGTTGTCAGGATTGGAACTAAAGCATCTTTGCAGCGTATGAAGACTGCGCCAGGTATTTTGTCCGGCCCGAGAATAATATCGAGAATTTGCTGTAATTTACTGTAATTTGCAATAATTTTATTGTTTACCATCCAGGAAAAGCGTTACGTTCTGTGTTTGCAGTTGTTTTGCGCTCATTTACTTGCGTATGCATGCAAAAGCTCATTGTTTTGAAATATAATTCAATTCCTTTCTGAAATTTGCATTTTGCTCGAAAAAAAAAGTAAGAGAAAAGCAGTCAAGCTTTTATATAAATGCTGTAAAAATAAAACATTTGTATAAATGTTGTCTGTTTTTGTAGAAATCGTAACAAATACTTTACTGCTTTACTTTACAACTTCTCTAAATGATCATTTAAGTTTAAAAAATAATCAATTCGTTTTGACCTACAACGACACAAGAATGAAAAGCTCATTGATGCAACGACGCAGACGCTGGAATGAAGCACCAGGAGACTCCATTGATTTTGCTGCTTGAGTCTTTAATTGAAAAGAATGTACTGCAAAACAGGTAAATGATATTTCTTCACAAAAGTCCACGTTCATCCATGAATAAAAAAAAACAATTTTTTTCTAAATTTCAAATTTGTATTTCGTAAACCTAAAATCAGGTACGTAAAACAGAAATGTCATAGCAATAAGGCTAGACCATTTTAATATTAACAAAAAACATATGAAAACATAAGAAATTAGGGAGTGTTCTATTAACGTTAGTTAACACAGGTCACTACATATATCCCACGTTTTGATGTCCACGTGGCGCGACGGATCGCGTGACACTCCACCCGACACCGGTGTGCGGCATCGTTGTGCGGTCCCAGTGAAGTTGTATAATAAAATAGTTAGTCTTAACAAAAACTCCGTGCCTTTCTCACGTAAGATAGAAAGAACCGAGGCTGCAGACTCTGAACTCGTTTATTTAAAGTATTGAGAAAAAAATGAGGTACAACGATCAACAGGAGATTTGATCAAATGATATTTGATTGTACTTTAATGGACAAATCAATAAGAATGTAGTGTACTTAGTCCACTTCTCTATTCTTTGTTTATTAATGACTGTGTTAATGTTCTCCCACAAGACGGCTGTCTGCTCTATGCTGACGATCTGAAAATTTATATGCCTGTGTCCTCATCCGTCGATTGTTTGAACCTTCAATCCTTCCTTAATTCCTTCTATTCCTGGTGTCATTCCAATGGTCTTGTGCTTTGCCTTGATAAGTGTTGTGTTATATCGTTTGGTCGTTTGTCCTCCAAAGTTTTGTGGGATTACTCCTTTCGTGGAACCAAATTAAGTAGAGTTACTTCTACTAAGGATCTCGGGGTTTGGCTTGACGACAAACTGTCTTTCAGCGATCACATAGAGAACACGCTAACTAAAGCTAACAAAACGCTTGGCTTTATTATCCATCTGTCCTCCGAAATTCGTGATCCTATATGTCTTAAATCACTGTACTGCTGCTGGGTTCGAGCAATATTGGAGCATGCTGCTGTAGTATGGTCACCAGCTGGCCAGACAGCGATGGATAGGATCGAGAGGATACAACGGAAATTCACCCGGGTTGCCGTGCGCCGGTTTCTCGTCGGGTACTCGGATTCGGTTCCCTCTTACCCCCATCGCTGTCGACTACTGGGTCTTGAACCGATTAGAACGCGATACTCCCATATCCGTTCCTATTTTATCGCTTGTCTCCTCTCGCATGAACTCGACGCTCCTGCGCTTTTGTCCTTGATTCCGCTTTATGTTCCCTCCCGACGTCTACGAGACAGACCTCCGCTCCTTATCCCAACTCGTAGTACACGCCATGGCCAGAATGACCCTTTCCTACGTGCGCTCGCGGCCTTTAATGATTCTTATCATCTATTCGACTTTGGCATCCCCGCATCCCGTTTCCGATCGCGTCTTCGTGATTCCACTTCCCTCTCCGATGTTTAGGCTAAGAACACTTTTTTGTTAAACCCTTGCGGCATACAAAATAAGAAGTAAATAATAATAAAAATAATAATAATAAGACATCATTTAATTTAGGAGAGTAATGTACATTGCACATTGAGAAGTTCCATATCTTTCTTCCTTGATTTATTTATTTGCTTTGGGGTCCCAATGCTACTTGCTTCAGGGAAACGATCCTCATGATTGTACTATACGATGGACTGATGTCACTTTTCTTATATAAACTAGAATTTTTTCTCGTCATATCAAATTATTATTGCAAGAATTACTACTATTAGAAAATACGGCTTCCAGCCGTCATAATGGAAAATAAATAATTACTACTATTACGTTACAAAATTTTGTCCAAGTTTGTTGTTATGATGAGTAAAACATAAGAAGGACACCAATCTTTAACTCTTCAACATGATATGGATAGAAAGTGCCAGGACAAGTATAGATACAATGATGAGTAAAATAACACGGCTTGACAAACTTACATAGCTGGAAATGTAATAAAAATGGAAGGTGAGAGTTAATGTACGTTGACGATCATTTTTAATCGTGAAAGTTCACAATTTAGCTAATCACTTCACACTTTAGCTGCGATTTTCGAGAGCTAAGATTAGTGAGTTTCATTCAATGTCCAATATAGTCTTAAATAATTCACTATAATACAGTTCAACAGTGCTTCTGCACGATTGTTAATCAATTGTTTTCCGTCCTCAAAAGAAGTATAACATGTTGATCTTATAATTGTTTGTTTTAATGATCAAACAACTTCTTGTGAAGCTCAGTTGATTGGTACCAATTATAACATTTTTAACAAGTCAGCAAAAATGAATTGATGAATAAATAATATGTTAGTTTTAAACTACAAAAACAATAATAAAGTTTGTAATTTAATGTGTTGATATTTGATTAAAATATAATGTAGCTAAATCCCGGTTCCAGGAAATCCGATTGCGGTTAGGAATCCGAACTTAAGGATGGTATGATGTGAATTAGATAAAGTCGCTACATGTTAGCTACACCTCCCAGCCTCTACCGAAAATTTATGGGCCGATTATAAATTAAGCATAAAAAATATCTACGGCCTGTACAACTAGGCGAACAAAACAATTAGAAACGAACGAACAAAAATACTAAAGTCATCATAAAATGAAAAGATTTTCAAAATGTTACATGTGACATGATGTGGTAAAATCAGCAAGGCTTGCAGATCAGCATGTATATAGTTAAGAATGATCTTGTAATGAAAAACTTCTTCAAGAGCACTTAACTAAATGGAAAATCATGAAGGTTATGAAGTAAATAAATTGCAATAAAACATCTGTTATTGATTGTGAAAGAAATGAGTGTACTAATTGGAATTATAACACGTTTTGGTTCAGTGGCCTAGTTATTCTGGGGAAGTCTGAATCATATGCTTAAACTATATACACAAAATTGATACGAAGTGATACAAATTTCGATTATGATACAAACTTTGAATATCTAGCTAAGATTTATATTTTGAAAAATAAGTTATGCACTGATTTGAGTGCGAGTATTAAAAAGTAACAATAGTTGAAAACGTTTCAATGCTGATCAAAATCAACGCGATATATAATTTGCAGTAGATCGTCAATTTTCCAATCTAAAGGCAGAATAAAATCATATGCGTTATAAACACCTTCACGCTATTTTTTTAGCCATTTGTTTTTCCGTCAAAGTTTAGAGGTCGAGGAAATGATTCGGTACCAAACATAAACTTACTAATGATACAAAGTTTTTTGTTGCAATTTTGCAAAAATGTGTTAATACTATAACAGATCTTCTATAATAAACGTTTATCTAGGTGTTTTTATATTCGAGGAATAGATTATTTTTTAGTAAATTTTTTGCTTCTCAGGCTATATTTTCAATCACCGAATCTCACCCCTCTTTTGGTTCTCGTGAAATGATCTTATGAATGCGTTGTAAATTCATCGCCTGTAATGATGCATTCGAGATATTAGATCGTGTTCGTGGACGGCCAGGTGGTGTACCCGATAGCGGCGCCGGTCTTCACACGGCAGAACCGTAGTTCGAATACCGGCGAACCGCCTCCCCGTACGCAGGACTAACTATTCGGTTACGGGTAAAAAACAAGTCATAGAAATCTAGAAATAACAGGCCAAGACCTACAGAGGTTGTAGTGCCAGAGAAGAAGAGGAAGATCGTGTTGCCAATGGTGTTCACTTCCAACGTTCGCCTAACTTTTCCAACTAGCGTCAATTTCTGTTTTGATCTTTATAAATAAACAAAACAATACATGATTTGATAACTATTCTACATACTTGAGGGCTTATCTTGCCGTTGAATACTTACTTACCTATCAGGCGATACAACCGCTTCGCGGTTTTCGCCTGCTGCAACAATCCTCGATACCGCTCACGGTCTAGCGCCGTCGTCTGCCAATCCATTATCCCGGCCGTTCTGGCAGACGCATCAACGCCACCACTCTATCTCAATTTGGGCCTACCACGCCTTCTCTGTCCATGTGGACGGCCTAAAAGGACTTTACGGGCTGGGTCGTCCGGTGCCATTCTCATGACATGACCAGCCCACCGGAGCCTGGCGAGCCTAATTCGTTGTACGATGGTAAGATCACCGTACAGCTCATAGAGCTCGTCATTGTAGCGGCTCCTTCATTGTCCTTCCACATATACGGGGCCAAAAATCCTTCTGAGCATCTTCCTCTCGAACGCGGCTAAGAGGTTTTCGTCAGTTTTGGACAAAGTCCATGTCTCAGAGGCGTATGTGAGTACTGGGACTCTTCTTCTTCTTTGCTGACCTGCTCCTACGGAGCACGTCTAGTAGACAGGGCCTGGCTTGCAATTCGTTTCCAGGAAACTAGGTCCATGGCTGCATTCCTCTACCCCCGGCTGCATCCGATATTCCTCAGGTCAGACTCCACTTGATCCAGCCAGCGAGCTCGCTGTGCTCCTCTGCGTCTCGTGCTGAACGGGTCGCTGACGAGCACCTTCCTGGCAGGGCATGAGTCCGGCATCCTCATCACGTGCCCTAACCAGCGTATCCTTCCAGCTTTGACGACCGTCAGGATGTCTGTATCGTCAAACAGCTCAGCTAGCTCGTGGTTCATTCTCCTTCTCCACACACCCTGCTCGCACACACCGCCAAAGATAGTCCGTAGCACCTACCGTTCGAAAATGGCGAGTGCATTGGCGTCCTCTGCCAGCATAGTCCAGGACTCGTGCCCGTAGAGGACTACCGGCCGTATCATTGTGCGATATATGGCGCATTTCGTGCGTTGTTGGAGTCTTCTGGATCTCAGGAGTTTGTGGAGCCTGTAGTAGGCACGATTCCCCTGAACAATGCGCCTTCGGATTTCGCTGCTTACGTTGTTGTCCGAAGTTACTATCGTGCCAAGGTAGCAGAACTGCTCTACTACCTCGAGATCGTCGCCGTCAACCAATACTGTGCTTCCGAGTCGTGCTCTATCACGGTCAGAGCCTCCGGCAAGCAGGTACTTTGTCTTCGTCGCATTGATCCTCAATCCAATCCTATCGGCCTCGCGTTTCAGTCGGGTGTACGCTTCGCACACCGTCGCAGATGTTCGCCCGATGATATCGATGTCATCCGCGAAGCCAAGGAATTGGAGAAACCGGGTGAAAATCGTGCCCCGGATGTCGAAGCCCGCGCTTCGCATGACACCTTCCAGAGCGATGTTGAACAGTAAACAGGAGAGTCCGTCCCCTTGCCTCAGTCCCCTATGAGATTCGAACGATTCCGACAGCATGTTTGACACTCTCACCTTGCACTGCACACCGTCCATTGTAACCCTCAACAGCCGTACCAGCTTCGCAGGGAAACCGTTCTGCCGTATGATGTACCACAGCTCGGTACGGTCTATGGTGTACTGGTACTGGGACTATAAAGTTTTGTACAGTCCCAGCTTCGTCTGTCGCAACAGGTATTTTGAGTGGAGAAGTTTCCTCTGGCTGTAGTATGACCGGTTGGCAGCCAGCACCCTGACGCGCAATTCAACTTCTATGTTGTTATCGATGCTGACTTTTGACCCCAGATAAGTGAAGTTTTGGACGACTTCAAAGATGCGATCACCTATCTGTACATCATCCCTGCGTAAATCAGTGTTTGTTAGCAGGGCCGCTGGTAGTGCCACCATCATTTTGGATTTTGCCTCGTTGATCTCAGCCGTTGAATAGTCAGAATAAATTTGATAATAATCGATAGTTTAGTTTGTAGAAAGTTACGTTTTTAATGGGTGTGGGTCGTGAACATAGTAGAAGCAGCGCTTAGTAATAACACAAAGGTTGGAGTTACTAATCCCATAAAAAAATATTACTATGTGCTCAGGATTGATTATCTTAAATGCATTATTTAATAAAGTAAAGCTTATCACATAATTATGTCAAATAACACAGAAATAGTAGACCAAGACGGCTCGCGCTTATATTCAAACCAGAAGGCATAAATATCTGGTGGATTTATGTCGTTGAAATGTTTAGTAAGTAAGCGATTTCCTTTAACATGTAGAATATAATAACAGCATTAGTAATACTAACATCCAGTGACAAACAAGAATTATTTTTACCTCACTTGCGTGTAATTGATCCCACAACTTATAAACTCACAAATATTCCCACGGTTGCTTCTTAGAAAGTAAATCAAAATATAAGTTATTCACATTCATAGCTGCTTTGCTATCAAACGACAAAGAACCTGTAATTAAATGACTAAAAATCTTAATGTCTTAGCCTGCCTCGGAAGTCTTTTGGATCGCTAATTTATATCTTTATAGCTTATTTAGATACTTGGTATCTCATTTGTAATAGCTAGATGAACTGAAACGAATTAACATAAAAAAATTAAATGATTTATTTAACATACGGTACGACGGTAATCATTACTTTGTTACGCTATTTGCGTGACTTTGTAATAAGGAAATAAGGATTTTTTTCTTGAATATATGCATGTGAAGTGTATCGAATCTTTACTTTTACTTTTTATAGAACGATATGTTCAATTAACCAATTTTCAGGATTGTTATTGTTACTATTTTTGGGATAAGTTGTATACGTTTAAGTACCAGACCACCGGATGAGTAATATATCTTCATTGACAGTCTTAGTGCTGTTGAAGCACTCAAAACACTAAGCTCTGTTAAGAGCTCAGACTATTATATTAAAAAAACATCATTGAAGTTCTAATCTGCCTGTTTAACAAGGTGTTTCGCATTTCCCTTATTAGGATTACTTCGCATGCCGGTATAGGCGGTAACGAAAGAGCAGATGAATTGCAAAAAAGGTACTTCAAAAGGTGACTTCTACGAGAGACCTATACTTTCCCACGAGTACGTCCAATTCTCCACAGCAGTTCTGTTTAACTCGGTGGCAGAGTCAGTGGACGATTACTCGATATCCTTAAAAGAATCCCTACGGCCCTGGTTTAGCGGACTCACTGAAGAGAGGACGTTCATCCGCATGTTGTCCAGACTCATGTCCAATCATTTTGCGTTGAACACTCACTTCACATAATCCTTGCAGTTGCAGTGTAGGACATCATTCTGTGGTCTTGTAGTGTAGGACCACCTTCTGTGGTCTTGTAAAGAATATGAACACGCTAGCGGATCTCTATTAAATGCGGCTCTATTATTGGCAGCAAAAGACCTGCCATAAATGAAAATAATTTTCAAATTTGCAAGAAACCAGGGTTAATCTTATAAGTGTCTACCTTCCTTATTCTCTAATATCCAAGTAGTACGTGTTGTACTTTGTTAATTTAATGTATGTTACACGTAGCACACTGTATTGCAAGCTGGGTAAAACACAGAAGCCTAAGACGCAACAGAGCACCAAGAAAGAATCGCCTCATCATCAACACGAGAACTACAATAATCGGACCGATTACTATGGTTTGATACGGACGGCACCTCAACAGGATAAAAACAAATATACATCAACCGAGTATGCCCTGGCTAATAGTAGGAGGAAATGTCTACTAAACATAACTGTTAACAGTCAGTCGAGAACCTTCTTGACAATACGGCATGACCGTAATACTTGTAATTAATAATAATAATTGTATGCGATCGATAGATTATGAAATGTGGAGAATCCCACCGAGATTGTAGTTAATGAACTTTTTTTACATTTAACAGTGACAATGTAAAAATAACTATTTAATAAAAGACAATAACATTATTAAAAGTAATACTACAACAACGATTTGACAAGCGATGTAATATTTGAATAAGTAAGTACTATTCTACTTGGGGGAAGAAATTAAATTCAATTATCAAAAATTTAAATTACTTTATAAGAGAAAAGAAATTGTAGAATGCTTTTAAAATTTTAAATAAGCGATACAAAGGTGCATATTCCATAAAGCGTTAAACCTTGAAGCTGTTCAACCATCAATTTGCCATTAAGAAACATAAAACAACTAACGTAACAATCGAACTGTGTTAACATCTCCAAATCAGTTTAGTTATTGGTTTACTAATGTTATCTACTGCATTCAAACAAGGAGAAACAAATAAGCTTTCAACAAACAACTAACACACCAAAATACGATCGCGACCGTCAAGGCCCATACACCATAAACGCGAAAGCGATAAACGATCATTTTTATGGTTTTATTCTAACCACCATCTCTACGCAGCTCGGTTGCTTCTGCTGCTGCTGCTGCTGCTGCTAACTGCGCTGCATTCGTCCATCATCATCTTGCACCATTATTTTCGCCACAGTTCATTGCACTTTGCTAGCCAGTTGTTGCCGCATGCACACGCTGCGCCAGCGTTCTTCTTGTGCGTGTTCTTACTTAACACGTTTCACTAACTCTCGCCTCCCTCCAAATGCATGCGCCGTTTGCCCGAAGATAAGAAATTCTAAGTTCTCCGCCCGGTTCCGTGACCAGTTTTTGGTGGTATTTGGCAATGTTGGCAGTGCCCGTGCGGATGTGTGCAGCGGCAGGTTCAGGCGCGGTAAGCGCGGTGCGGAAAGGTCAGTATAACTTGGAGGCCGATTTGAAAGGCTTTCGTGTGCGAAGTAACGTGGGGAGGTTTGTGCAGTTCTTCCACCCGTGATGCTATTCCTGATGTTTGTGAGATAAATAAAAGGATCACCGAAACTGGTTTCTTTTCATACGAGCTGATGTGTTTCTTTCGTGTTCAATTGACTTTTCCCTAAACTTTGTACACGTGTTCGCTTATGCGCTAGTGTTTATTGCACACAATCGTATTTCTCCTGCTTCTGTATGCACTTTTGCATAAGCGTTTAGATAATGTAAAGTTTTTAATTATTTTTTTATCTCTTACTTGTTTATACTTTTTTTCTCTCTCCATACTGCTGTACTTCAACTTGTTAGCACTATTATAAGCAGCATCCAGATTTTATTTTGGAAATTTTGAGTTTTTCAATGTTTTCTCTGTCGAGAACCAAAATGTTCGTGCCATTTCTGTAATGCTACCGAAAATCAGACATGGTTGGAGCCTAGAATATTCTAGAGCCAGTATAAATGAGTGATTAAATTAATATTATAATGTTTAAAAAACGAAATATATGACTCTGGCAGAGGGGTAAGCAACCGATGGCGAACAAAGGGGGTTAGACCACGGGATAGAGAGATGTGATCTACGTATATGTGCGTTCCCAAATGCATTCAAACACACCCATTGGGACGCACGTACATACACAAACACGCACGCTATTACATTGTGCAGTAGAACTGGATAGAAGAGATAAAAAATGCAACAGTTCGCCATACGAGTGAGATGGCAAATAGTGAAGTACGCCACACAGCAACAAAAAAAGCATCAAAAAATAAAACCCCCCGAGCATAAAGGAAGGAATACATCAACCTATCAGTTTTTGGTGGAGAGTTGGGGAGTGCAGTTTTTCGGGCAAGTTTTCGGCTGTATGCGTTTATTTCGCTCGATCTGTGTATTACACGTTTCCCTTCATTCTCTCATTCGTAGCGATTTTGACACACGCGGAGCGCGCGGACCTCGATCCTATACGCTGGGGACAAAGTCACCAAATTATAGTCGAAACCCACCGAAAAATATCCCCACTCCCGAAGTTGTTGGTCTGCATCTGGTGTTCGGGATGCCATACTTAACCCAAAAGTGGCACCCTCGGTCCTCGGTGTCGGTTTCGCCCCCTAGATTTGCGGCCTTCGATCGTCGAGCAGGGCTGCTGTCGCACCAACACGAATGCACAGTGCAGTGCTACTAAATGGGCGATATGAGGCACATGTCCGCCGGGTACAGTGCTGGTCTAGTTTTATGATGGGTTCGAATAAAAAATATTTTTTTAAAGATGATATTGTTCAATAAATCACTAAATCATTGCATCGTATACTATCTGCAGTAGGTTTTTGCATTACGGGGTGAGTCTTTCCCGTTTTCCATCGAGTTTTCGATAATTATAATCAACCTTATCGTATTCAGCATTCAGCTTTGTTAGCACTGGTGCGCTAAACTAGAACATCTAAAACAACGAACTCTGAATAAATTTCTTAAGACTTTTCTTAAATTCCCTCCTTGGTACAGAACCTCCACACTACACGCGAAATGTAACATTCCAACAATAAATCTAGTTTTAAACAACTTAAAATCATCCTACGCTGCTAAGTGCCCATTTAGCACACTTCAAAAACTAAGAGAACTCAACTCTTTACTGTCGGAATGTAGTGCCAATGCGAAGAGAATAAGGATTCGTACGCAGTTCTTCACGCAACCCAGCACAAATGTGTTATAACGATGTAATATTGGAAATACATTTGATTAACTAACTAACTAAGCATTCAACAACAAAGTGTCCAGGGAAGACAGCACATACCATAGACGGGCTTGCTACAATTTTAACCATTAAGCTGTCAATATAGAATTACTCTTGTGTCAAGTAGCTCTTTTTGAAGTAGAGAAGGCAGCTTGTGCGTCATGGTAGCTCCGTACCTACTGGATGCGATGAGGTCTTGAAGAATAGCCTAACCGTATTGCTACGCAAAGGTACTTTGTAAGGACATAACTAACTAGTGAGAACAGAGTTATTATGTGAGGACAAAACTACTCACTAGGAGAGAGTTCATAGCGAAGATAGTGCTTTATAAAGAGGCCAGGGCTGCATAGTGAGTGAAGAGCTTTTATTTTGATGTTAAAGTGTCATAATGAGACCTGAGTTTAAAAGTGCGGGCAAGGATTCATAATGAGAAAAGAGATGAGGTCAGAGATATTCCATAATGAGGTCAAAGATATTTCACAAAGGAAGACCCAACAAAAAATCGCTCGTTTTTCACTATTGTGCAGAATTGATTTTTTGGGGAACTACTTTAAAACGGATAGGGTTGCTTTACTGGGCCAGAGGTACCTAGTGACAGTAGAGCTTAAACGTGTGGTTAGAGATGCTTTGTGTAAGGGAATTGCTGCCTAGTGAGACAAAGTTACTCAGTGAAAACAGAGCTACATAGTAAATGAAGAGCTTTTGTGAGAGTCACAGTTTCATAATGAGCAGAAATTTCAAGGACAGACCGAGTAGTGATGGTTGAGCTTACTTTGCAAGGACACTTCTGCATAGAGTTAGGAGCGTCGAAGTTAGGAAGCGCTTCAAGGGCAGAGTTACCTAGTGAGGAACATTAAAGTGAAGGTAGAGTTAATTTGTGAAGGCAAAGATTTTTAGTAAGAGCAGAACTTCATACTGATATACGCCTTAGATGCTTAAATGAGGCGCAGATTGTGAATGTGAGGGTAGAGTTTCTTTCTTAACAGTGGAAATAGAGCTTGAAGGGTGGAACTAACTTGCCAAAGCAGTGCTACCTAGTGAGGACAGCGCTTCATAGTAAGCGGAGAGCTTTGTTGTGAGCTTCATAATGAGAAGAAACTTGAAAGGCATTGCTCCTTTGTTAGGGTAAAGCTTACTATGCAAGGATACTACTGTCTAGTGATGAATGCTTCGAAGTGAGGACAAAGCTACCCCGTTAGCGCAGAGCTGCAAGGGCAGAGCTACTTTGTGAGCACAGAACTATCAACTGAATATGTGAGTTACAACTTCAGGATGGAGTTATTTATTGAGGTCAAATATGTTTAGTAAGGACAGAACTTCATAATGAGGCCAGAGCCATATAGTAGGCGCAGAATGTGATTGTGAATGTAGAGTTTCTTTCTTAATAGTGGAAAAATAGCTTTAAGGGCAATGCTTCCCGCTGAGAACAGAGCACCATAGTGAGGACAGATCTACATAGTGAGCTCAAAGTTTTCAAAGTGAGAACAAACCTCGAGCTCCAATATCCAACACTAAACGAAAATTAATTAAAAATTTTCCATTCTTTTGCGAATATATTAAAAAAAAACACGTACTTATCAGTAAAAAATCAAGAAATATAAAGAAAAAAACATTCTCAACCCCATTTCGTTCACAACCGTTGAGATTTTTCGCATCTTAATTGCTGTCAGGCCTGATATCTCACTATGTCCAGAAGCACTCTGCCAGACAAAACCAGTTTAATTGTAAACAACAATTTCTATCGTTCAAATGGTTCAGATAATCGCCTACTTTTTCTTTTCTTTTACATTTAATTTTTATCTAAAAAAAACAAACAGATAGAGCAATAAAACGGTTACTCCCTGTAAGCACTGGGCATGATGCCACCCAGCCAGCTGCACAAGTTGAGGTTCGGCCACCAAATTTTACCACCCTGCAAATTATTTGCACACTCCCTCTGGTAGCGTAACCCAGCCACCGCACCAACATGCATATCTCTGCACCAGCATGCGCTCCCTGATTAACTACAACACCCCTCCCACACACACACACACACAAAAGCATGACGAAAGCCGCGAGCGAGAGCCATCGAAAACTTTTCAAGAGGAAAATGGCAAAATGTGCGTTTGCAAATATGCACTGCTGCATAGTAGGCAATGCCTTTCCCTCCTCTACTCATCCATCCCCTCCCCTCCCCCGGCCCCCTTGGCTCTGATGATCGTGCGTCTCTGTTTGTGTGTGTGCGCGTATATGAGTGGTTTTCTTTTTTCCTCGTTTGGGGCTGATTATCATCTCTTTTCTACTGAATACACTGCACCTCCCAGCCACCCTGCTCTCATACCGTGACAAAACAAATGTAAAAAAACACCAAAAATTCTCCCTCCCACTCACAAGGGAGCAAAAAAAAGGAGCCCTTTTTGTACTCTGATATGGGGCACCCTTGCATACAAGCGGTGTCAATGTGTGAGCAAATGATGTTTTGGGATGGATGGGTCGGCGTGTGTGTGTGCGTTTTTTGCCAATTATTTTGGCTTTATTTTGCCTCTCCGTCTAGTTTTCCCAGCACGTTCGTTAGCTAGGCTTCGAATTTTTTGGGTTTCGGTCGTTCCTAGTGCTTCTTTCTTGCTCATTATCATGCAACGTTATGCACACAATTGTTCGAATGTAATTTTTCGGGCCTCCCCCCCGCCCCATACATGCGTGTGTGTGTGCAAAAGTTAACAAATGCAGAGAGTGAGCCAGAGAAAACGAATAAAGAGGCAAACGTGATAGATGAAGGAATTGTCAAAAGCATTCGATCGTTTGCTAGTTGCTGTCTCTTTTGTGCAGACGTTTTTTTCACTTTTCACTGTTCAAACAATCTGTTTATTGATCATTATATTATTTTTTATTTAATACAAAAAAAATCATTTACTTCGCAGCTTTGTTATCCACGAAACACGACTATTTCCAAACGCACCATAAACAAACGAATACAACGCAGAAAGTGTTGATTAGATCGGCTGTAACCATTACACTCTATATACAGCTCGCCCAGCCACCAACTAGATAGCACACACTCTCACACCCGCTGGAACGATTGATTGGGTGTTTATGAAACGTTTGAATAGATAAAAATGGGTAGAAAACGAAGAGGAGAAGAATTCACCCCCATCGGGCAAATGGACAATTTCCAAACAAGCTAAACGAAGCAATAGAACCAACTAATGAATGACCGAAAAGGATAGACTAATGCGATTTCCCGTCCCATCCCACCCACCACGCCCCACCCACCGGGAGGTTACGAAGCTGGTGGCAGCTGTGACAATGACCGAAACATAAAATGTGCAGCACCAGCAACATAAAATGCATCGTGCAACGGACAGGCAGGATGCAATTGATTTTTTAACCAACGAAATTTTTATAATGATGTGTGAGAGCCTTTTTTGTTTGTGTGTGTGTGTTTTCCACTCTACTGTGTCTCTTTTTCGCATCCATCGTGCTATCAACGCGTTGATATTTTTAGAGCATCAATCCCACGGGCACAGGGAAATGGGGAAGGGCCTCACATCACGCCGCAGGTGAGAATGATTGTAGGCAACAACAGCAAAAAAAGAGCGAATATTTGTAAACAATGGAGAGAAAAAAGGAGAGCGAACGCTGCGCTTAAAAAATGTAAAATTAAAAACAAAAAACACACAAAAACTAGTGTAAAGTGCATCGGCGTGCATTGTGGGAAATGTGAGAGGAAAACAGAACCAAACAAACCAAACAAAAAAACGAATGTTTGGTGGATGGAAATGGGGATATGAGGTGGAACCGGGTGGCGAAGGGTCAATCTATATAATAATATATAATATCCGAAAAATTATAACAGCCGTCAGAGCGGGAAAGATGCAAAAACATAACAATGAAATAAGCCTGAATTGCATTATGCGAACGAGTTTTGCTGGCGCTTTTTTTTCTGTTTTCTGTTGTTCGTGCTGCGTTCGAATAGGAAACGGTTAGCTAGTAGAGTTTATCTGTCAGTTTTTGTTGTTTTGTTTTGTTTGGTTCTTAGTTTACCTTCCGCCCCACGTCCGATAATTTCTCTTTCACACCACCAAAGTCTCCAATAGTTGTAGCTAGATGAGCTGTGGTTTTTTTTGTGTGTTTGTTTTCCTTTCTGTTTGTTTTGTTTTGTGTTCTGTAATTTGTTTTCCTCATTTGCGTGCTTGCTTTTACCGCTTTCTATTTGTTCTTCTTTTTTCTTCCTGTTAGCTCGTTTTTCTCGTTCGGCTGGATTAGCAGCTCCTCGTTTTCGTTTCACATTTTGGAACCTATTTCCACTGGTCCTCCCTTCCTTCCATCTCATTTACCCATTTTTATTTCAGCCACATTACGCGCGTGACACACACACACACACGCACACACTTCGACAGGGTAATGGCTGGAAAGGATGACAAAAGGGGGTTGCAATTTTTTCGCTCTCTCCCACTCACTCGCACGCTGTTACGCGCTCTGCTGCTATTTCGGTATCCTAGTTTTATCCTTTTTGAGTGCATTTTCGCATGCTCCCTGGCCGTACTCCATCTCCCCATCCCACCCCTAAAGTACACCCGAATGCAACAACTAAATGATCATTATTTTTATTGCACATCGTGCCGTCTCGTTTCGTTGCAGTTTTTCGATCGGGATTTTAGTTATGTATTTTTTCGGGATTGCATTAGCGGCAACGATTTTGCCCCCCCGCGATCTTCTCCTCCGGCAAAATGCACATGCACATGATGAAATATAATGTGTGTGTGTTTGTGTGATTGTGTCTGCTGTCTGCTGTGGTACACAAATTGCGCTACGTAGCGCGTTTAGACGAAAACAAGAAACCGTTCCGTGTGGTCGCACGTTAGTCAGGATGGCGTAATTGTCGTGTGCAGTCCCTTTTTGCTAGCCTGCTTCTGTCATTCGATAAGTTTTTCGACCACTCATTAGTAAAGTGTTGTTGGTGCGTGTGTTTGTAGTTTCCTCTGTCGAAAGCCTCCATGTGGTAAGTTTGAAACCCTTTTGGCGTAATTAATAATCAGACTTAAGGTGTAAAACACACAAAATAGTGCAAATTACTGTAACGAAACACTCCGAAAACCCAACCGGATACGGTGAGTGTAGATACAAGTGTAACAGAAGGGAGAGAACAGACAAAAACATCCTATCGAAGCTTGTCCCATTTTTGCTGGAAGTTTTTTTTTGTGCTATTTGCTTCCTCCTTGTGCACAGGGACTCGCAGGGAACGAGCGCACCGCGACAGAAGGAAGTTGTCTTAACTTTGAGCGCAGTACGTACACTCACCACAAACACATTCTTAAGCGAAGCTAAGCGCATCGGTACTATGTATACCACACCATCCTCTATATTCACCACAATTCACCACAGCCGACGGCGCACGCAGAGAGCGCCAGAATTCCCCTTCCCATAAACGACGGGCCACGATCGAGCGCTGAGCGCATCTCTATTGCAGCAGGAAGGAAAAGAACTGCCAAAATAAAAAATAAAAAAAAGCCCCAGCAAGAATAAGGTCGCCTCGGTTGTGTTGTGTGCGTTGCGATAAGCACTAGAGCACAAGAGCATCAAATCGCAAATCGCGCTCTCGCAGACGTACACACACGGTGCGTCTGCATCACGGCCGAGAAGCCGGTGTGTGAATTTTCTTGCCCGTTTTTTTAAATGGGTTTTAGTCGGTGTCGGTGTGGTGTAAGAGCGCTTTGTTGTATTGTTTGGGAGGGTAGCCACCACAGCTTCACATATGCAGCTCGATTTGTTTTGTTGTGTGATGTGTGTCTCAAGACCTATCTACTGATGTCTCCCTATATGAACAGCCTTGCCTATCTGCCTAATACACAAAAACGGACAAGTTCTAGTTGATTGCAGAATTTGGTGTTTCTCATCTCTTCGCTGGCTGGCTGCATGAGATCATGACGAGACCACCAAGCAGTTGCGAACACTTTCCGGAGATGATGATCTTCCCTCACTTTCCGGCGCTCGGTCGAAGAAAAAAGAAATTTTGGAACCGAAAAAAGAAAGGACCAGCAGGCTAAGATTCATTCTATTCTTTCTCCTTCCCGGTTTTGTTTGGCGAATTCTTACACACA